>JAWNNJ010002155.1:0-207831 GCA_035045125.1 Hypselothyrea guttata
GAGAAATTATTCACAAATTATGTATGTATTTATTTATACACTTTTTTATGCACTCAATCGTTTGGGCACTGTTACCTGATCATCAGACGAATCATCAATATGATCGCTTCTGGACATTCCAATTGCTGCAGTTATAAGTGGGCAAGGCACGTAGGGCAAACGTAGGCAGGCACAGAGGGAAAGGCTTCCAGAAGACTATGTACTTGATGTGTTTAAACAAGTCAACAGCAGAGCCAAAATGTTCCGCTGGTGTTTTTAACAATTGCAAACCACAATGTACTGCAACAGCCAATAACTTTGAATGTTTATTAATTTAAACGAAAAATCCCTTGAGGTCCCTGCTCGGGCGCCAATGAAAAATCCAAAACAATTAGATAAATAAGTAATCAATTAAATCAATTTTCAATGATTATATTATACAATTTTGGGAGCGCAAGAGATTAACAAAGTTTGTTGGCTGTCGCTGATTACATATGTTTGCTAGCATAAGCTCGAAACGAAACTGAAACCTAAGCGTGCATAGCTGCACTGCGAGACCAATTATAATCCAATATAAGAGTAATGTTAACCTACAACATAAAGCTAATCTTACAATCTAGGGTATTTCAATATATTCATTTTCTATGTTGATTGCTGCTCCAACAATTGAAATACATTTTACATCCATTCAACAGTCGAGTAGTAATTCTACAGTAGAAAGATTACATTCAACATTGACAGAAACTTACAGAATCATCTGTGGAATGAGAAAAGAAGACAAAATGGAATGTAATCATGATGAAATATTGAATGATACATTAATAACATATAATAATGCCATACATTCAACCACAAAGCTGACACCATTTGAATTATTTACGGGGAAAACGCATGTTTTTAATAGAACTGTAGAATACACTGATGAACAAGACTATTTACAAAAGTTGAATGAATATAGAACAAAATTATATAATAAAGTAAAAGAACACATAGAAACGAAATCAATTGAAAGAATAAATAAGACTAACGAGGATAGAATGGAACCATTACCGTTAAAAAAAGGAGATGTGGTATATAGAAAAGAAAATAGAAGAAATAAATTGACACCAAGATTTTCTAAACAAACAGTTATCACAGATAATGGAATAACATTTCAGACAAAAAAGGACAAAAAATTCATAAAGACAAGATTAAAAAAAAAGGATACAACAAATGGAATAAAGACAAAATTTTACCTGATTTGATAAAAAGTGACAAGGACATCTAATAAGGACACGCATATATAAACTAGACTGATTGGGTTTTTTATGGGTTTCCCCACATCCGAGCAACAAATGTTGGTCTAGTATTGTAATTGAGATTTTAGAGATTCCCATACATTTAAATTAATATACCTAACAATTACTAAAGAAAAGCGTGAATCCAAAGCAGATGTTCGTTCCGTCAAGCCGTCACTCCATACTAGGGGGGGAGGAGTTACCATCCACGACCCAACGACGCATTGAGAGAGACTAGTATTTATAATGATATAATTGAAGTTAACATAGTTGGCTATATAAAAACCAGATGTCAATCGTTGACTATATACTACATTTCGAATAATAGAGAAAGCATTCTAACAGTATCGTTCAATGAGTACAGACCTGCTCACTCTGAATTCTTTCTAAAAACAATTGAAATAAATAATTTAAAGAACGTAAAAATAAACCTTTTATTTAAAATCCAAAATATTGTTACCATTCGGCCAAGGTTGGTAACTCGCGCTCGCAAGTACAGTATAACATGTATTTAAATATTTCACATATAATTATACCCTGTGCCCATTGAAAAATGGGAAAACAGGGTTAATAACTTTTTTATTTATTTATTTATTTTTATATGATGACAGGCAGCACAGCTTTAATAAACATTTAATTTATTAGAATTCCTGACAGTTATCTGAGTTCGCCATCGGCCTGTTGTTCAGTTTTATTTAATTAACTATCCCAGAATAAGACGAATTAACTATAAATTTTTTTCTCTGTAAAGACTTTCTAGCTGTTTCCCCAACTTCAATGAATGAACAAAATGCAAGCTATAAAACAGTTGCCAAAAATTGAGGTGAAAGTGAAATTGCGAAATTGGTTTAGTTATTACGGTATCAATTAAACTCAACACGTAAACGGAGTACGATTTCCCCAAGTTTGCCGGCTGTCCGTAGACCGAGGGATAGGTTGTTGCTGTGCAGTGGTCGGGGGAGGGGTATAAAGCGGGCAGAAACATATTGAAGCGTACATATGTGCGTATGTCGTTAAGGCCAAAGCTGTTTGTACACTGTTTGACTTTTATTATTTTAGTTAAACTTCCTTCAGCTTTGCCCACACACAGACCTCATCCCGCTGACCCAAACTAAACCCAAATCAAATCTACGACATGTACGGCAAGTCTTTCCTGTATATGCATACGTATGTGTGCGTCTCTGTATGCGTGAGTATGTGGCTTTTCCTGTGTTGCACTATGGGCATAAATACCACTTTATTGGCGTTTATTGATGCCCTGAGAAGGAAGCCATATTTTAACATTTTATGATTTTGATTGTTTATTCAGCCAAAAGAATATTAAACAATATGTCGATAATATATTGATATGTAGTATAGTGATAGTTATTTGATATACAAAACTGCGATTATTTAAAATTTTGGATGCGCTGCCCCATCCGATAACAAAACCTATAAAAATAGTTTAAGAACATTCGGTTACTCCCGACTACGTGTCGAATAGAGTATCTACAATTTTACAAGGTTACCATAGATAAGGTTACCTAAAACCAAAGATTAGAATTTTATAGTCTTTGCTTAAATCTATTTTAATATGCATTCCTTTTTGTATTTTTGTATCTGATAAACAATTCAGAGTACTTTAAAAATAAAATTGGTAACCAGTAAGGACGGAGCTACAGTCGGACGCAACCGACTGTAGGAGACCCTGTACTTTGTGTTTTCTTCGCTGTTTCTTATTCGATCGTAATGTAATTCACATCATCGATGGGAATTGTCATAGTCTACGTACATGCCACATCCCAAATCTTTAGCTTTAAAACTTGAGCTTTAAAACTGCAAACTATTGCTAAATTGGTTTTTCGGTTAGCGGAGGAATGAGAGGAGTTATCAAAAAACCCATACTAACTTGATCTGATGGTTGCATAGGAGAATATAAATACCAAAAAATGGTGTTTCTAGCTCTTATAGTTTGCAAGCTCTAGGCGGCTTCTCTGTCTGCGCTATCTTTGCTGTTTCTTTTCCGTTGGTAATATAATTCACAGCGTTGATGGATAATGCCATCGGCTGCGTACATGCCAAATCCCAAGTCGATAGCCTTTAAACTGTGGCTGTAGTGGCGCTTACATACATTTATAAAACAATTCATTGGTGCATAACTTCGCTGTTTCTTCTCCGTTTGTAATGTAATTTACAGCATCGATGGATAATTCAATAGGCTACGTACATTTCAAATTACAAGTCTATAGCTTTATTATTGTGGTTGCAGTGACACATACATGCATTTTGAAAAAAATTGTCTCTTGCATATCTTCGCTATTTCCAATTCAAATCATAAATAAATTATAAGCATCGGTGGAGAATACCATAGACTACGTACATGCTAGATTACAAGTCTGTAGCGCTATTATTGTGGCTGCTGTGGCGTTTATAGTTTTCGAGATTTTTGAGGTAGGTGTAGATTTTTGATGATTCGCGGATGAAGGAGGCGAGATATCAAAAGCTGACTACCTAAATCCGGAAAGCTGGTGTCTTTAGCTCTTATAGTTGCTGAGATCTAGGTGTTCATACGGACAGACGGACAGACGGACAGACGGACAGACGGACGGACGGACATGGCTATACCAACTCAGCTCGTCATCCTGAGTCAGAATATATATATGTACTTTGTGGGGTCTACCACGCTTCCTTCTGCCTGTTACATACATCTGTCAGTTGCACTAAACTAATAGACTCTTTTACTTTTTTAAAGTACAGAGTCTAAAAATTGGTAAAAATAATTCTCATATAGCTAACATTGACTTTTTTACATTAGCCAATACTTTCTATTAATAGAGTTAAATGGACTTTTATTAACAGACTTTTCAAAAGTGCAATAAAAGTGTTATTTTTCCCATAGTACGGCGGCTTTGACTTTATTGATATCCTGCCAGAGCGTCGCTGTCGGCAGCTGCCAAGTTTGTCAGCTAGTGCCAGAGCCGACTCGGGCAAACTTAATGCCTCCGGCTATTCAACTATATATCGTATATATCTCCCCTCCCCCTTCCCCCTCCCATTCCCCGGACCACCGTCCACCAATCACCCAATCTATGCGTCCGCCCATCCGTCCGTTCATTTGTGTGGATGTCTGTGCGAGTGTGTGTGAGTTTGTTTGCTTGTTATTGTGCGCTTGGCCAATGCATTGGCCACTAATTCATCAAATTTAGCTCAAAACTGAAGATTAATGACGTACGTGTGGCATATTGCGAAACTTGGTGACTTGATGAAATTTATTATTATACTCGTCGTACGTCGAATATATCGCATAATACCGTATGCTATATGGCTATATGGCGAATATCCTGCGCGTTTCAGCTCAGCGGCTTTAACAAAAGCCTCTCCCATAGCCGCTTCCTACACTTGGAGAAATATCAAGAGCTTTCGCACTTGAATAAACAATTTACGGATTAAATAGTTTAATGCACGAAATTTTTTATTTATTTTACTCTTTCTATTTATGTTTCTATTAGCTTTTTAGACTAAAATCATCAAGAATTAATGGCACTTAATTTGAACTCAATGCCGTCTTTTATCTCAATTAATCTGATTTCATCATAGATCACAACAATATTTAATCAAGCGCTATAATTTGTTGAACAAATCATTACTTATTTTGCCAAGTGTAGCATCCTTGCGTCTTCCCCGTCCACCCAACAGCGTACAACTTTATGTGTCTGAAACTTACGGCTGTTACATCAACTCTTTTTGGCCAGCAACTTTATGGCCAATAAAAGCAGCCAATTAGATTCAAATGAAGCAGCAGCGAATTTCGGAAGGATTACGTAGGGAAAGTGTTGTCCAGATTAATGCTACCTATACAGCACACTAAATCTCGAAATGTGTGGGTTCTCCTTTAGTTTTATACCCTGTATCCATAAAATGGGTACAATGTACACATTGTAATAACAAAAATAAGACCCCACAAAGTATATGTATTCTTGATCAGGACTTTAAGATATACGTTGAGCGTGTACTAGATACCATATACTAGTGTTATCGTAGTCTGTCCCAAACTAGACCATAATACAGTCGAGTTGATGCATAAAACTTATCGGGCGCGTCAGTTTTATTTAGCTTTTTAGACCCTTTACTTTAAAAAAGTAAAAAGGGAGTATTAAGTTAATGCAATTGGGGAATGTTTATAACACCCAGAAAATATATATATTCTTGATCAGCTCGATATAGCCATGTCTGTCTGTCTGTATAAACACCTAGATCACAGCAACTAGTGGGCCTTTGATTGTGTTCGTGAGTACATTTGCGGAAAGTAAAGGGTGTCCTACTGTCGGTTACGTCCGACTGTAGAATTTGCGTCGAATTATCATGATTATGAACGTCTTAATCTAGTAGTGTTATTGTATACGTCATCAGATATTTGGTTTTATATCCACAGCACACAAAATTCAAAATTGTTTTCGCTTTTGTCGAAGATCGGTTCTTTAGAATGGAAAATGACAAAGTGCACGATGGTTGGCCAGGTGCATCCTTTATTGGAATTATCTGTGACTATATGGTGAAGAATATCGGAATACAAACAGATGTGGGATCCATGTTGGCCTATTTACTATTGCTCATTATAACTTGGTATATCATTGTGTGGGCAGCACGGCTTTACCTAGCACTTATATGGCCGATTTTTCTCATAACATTCGTAGTGTTTCTGATTCACGTTTTAAACCGTTCACACGTATGTGATATTGATGGGTACATGTTATTCAACTTTGCCATCTTCATGGCAGATGCATCCCTGGCAGTCGTGTCAAAAATATTGGAATTCCTTCTAAGTATTATGGACTGAGCATATTAAATTTCAACTCAAAATTTAAGTCAGCACGTAGAATGAAATTAAAATAAAACAGAATTGGCAATCGTCTAGTAGAGCTGTGGATCAATAAAGTTATTCATGTGTATCGAATGGCGCGTAAATAGGGTGTGACATCTAACATTTTAAATAACCTTGATTTGCGTATGGATGGATAGATGCATATATTTACATTCTAAATTTCGATGCAGCAGCTCATATAGTGAAAGAGACAAACGCATTTATTAGTGTACAAATTTATCTCTTACATATCTTCGATGTTTTTAAACCGATCGTAATGAAATTAACAGCATCGATGAAAAATACAAATAGCTATGAACATACAAAATCAAAAGTTTGTGGATTAAACATTGCGACTACTATAATTTTGTGCGATTCGCAGTGGATTGGGAAAAGATATACAAAATTTAAAACAAACTTCATCTGCGTAATGCTTGGAAGAACCCTTAAATTAAATAATGTGTCTCTAGCCTTTAAAGCTTACGAGATCTTAAATATATAAACCCTGTGGGTGTTGCAGACATTTCGTAATATACCCTTTTCCCAAGTACAGGGTCTATAAAACAGCAATTCAAAATTATAGAAATGGCGCTGAAGACTCTATAATTCGTTGTTGACCAAAAACCACTTAAATATGTCCAGTAGCAGTTTCTGTTAATCTCCCCCTCTTCCTTTCTCCGCTGTTCATTTCACTGTTATTTAACTCGAGAGTTTTCCTCCATCTCTGCCTCTCTGTATATGTATATGCGACTGCTGCGTCTGTGTGGGAAAATGTTTTTAAAACACTTCGGCGGACACTCTATTAAAATGTAATTATTCAATGCTAGGCCGTTGGCACTTTGCACCTGACAGGACGGGCTCAACACACCAAGTTATACACCGCCAGAGAAGCCACCATATACCACCTGACTTCCCATCCCGCATCCCGCATCCCCCATTCCCCACCCCCATCCATAAGCCCCTACGTTAAACCAATACAGTTGTATTCGGCTTTCCTCTTGCGTCTGAGCACAAAGTGCCATCGTTTTAATTTCGGCTTTACCGTGGGCCGCGAGACTGCCAACAGCGTATGTGTGTGTGTGTGTGTGAGTGTGTGTGTGTGTGCCAGGAAATGCTATTTAGCATAAAGAATCCCTTAAAATAATTACAGTTTTCAAACATGGCTCGTGCCCTCTCGCAGCGTATTATTGTTGCCGTTGCTGCAGTTGTTGTATTTCTTCTAGGAGTGGGAGTATACAAATTTTTAATGCGGTCGTCGCATCGCTTTGGCATTTATTAGCCTCTGCTCTTGGGGCAGACACGGCGATGGGGTGGGAAGGAGGGGGGAGTGATGTTGTTGTAGCTTAGCTGTTGCCAACAGCAAGTGAAATACAATGTAAAACAAAGCAAACAACAAGCTAGCCTTATTTTTTATTTTTTATAAGCGCTGCCTCTTGCCACGCATTAAATTAAATGATGTGAAAATAATGTTGGTCTTCTGTTGCCGCTGTTGTTGTTGCCCCGTCTGTCGAGGGAGCGTGCTTAGCCAGAAAATGCGCAAATAACACTGTGTAACAACAGACAACAGACAACAGGCCAAACAACACCGATTGTTTATGTACTGGGCTGTGGCATATTGCAAGGGGCTCTATTAGGTCAGAAGGAGGCGTGCCAGATCCCACAAAGTAAATATATTCTTGATCCGAATGGCGATCTGAGTCGATAAAATCATGTGCGTTTGTTCGTCCATTCATCTGTCTGTATGAAAGATGAGGTTTCGGGAACTATAAGAGCAAAAGCCACCGTTTTCGAAATGTAAGTAGGTGTATGTCATACACAGAGCAAGTTTATTTAAAATGTTGGATGTCACGGCCTACAATGTTTGGCCTACAATGAACCAATTTAAAAGACACAAATCTAACTTCATAAATTCTAGCAGTAGGTAGACAGCATTTATATCTACCAATTTTGCTAGTTTTATCAAAATCGGTCTATAATAAAGAGAGATATGGTGCATAAAATTTTATATAATAAATATAATAATAAATTATAATACATTTTTATTTTTTGCAACATATCGTTAGCGCCATTTTGTTGATTTTCGCATTTTGATGCAATTATATATATAATTAACCAACTTGAAATTATAAGTTGTAGTTGCAAAGTCTCGGGAATCTCTCTTTTCTTTGCCGAATACCACTAAGAAACCAAAGATTGCTAAATTTCCAAATTTGTGCAAAACAGCCGCCTTATCAGTTATGCCCAAAAACCGCCAAATTTGTTGCACAGTGTAATTGGAAATAGAGTGTTAGCACAGGCAACTGCCAGACAGATGGATAGAGCTCCTCAGCAGCAGCAACAACAACAACCACATTAATTACACTCGCACACATACTCTCCCACACACACACCCACACTCACACTTACACAGAGAAATATGGGCCGTACACTTAAACAATTTACCACACATTACTCAAATGCAAAATAAACTGTGAGCTCCTCCCGAACAGTGGTACTATAGCTGCAAATTATGACATATAATAATTTATTTAAAATCCTTATTATTAAAATTGTCGAATTAGTACGGGAATATTTTTTTTAATTCCTCAATTTAAATCGAATAAATATATATTTTTTTAATATAACAAATCATTTAAATTCCTAACGTATATTTCTATTCTAAGAGTGTTATTTTTAAACACTTCAGGCTATTTATATTTTTAAACAGAAATAAAGAAACATTTTCAACGCTGTACGTATCGATAAGATAACAACCTTATCGATATTTTCGATACCAACGATGTCGCAACGATATTATCCCCACACTATTTGAATCTGACTGGTTCCACTGTGACACTTTAAGCTAACAAGCAAGCAAATTATCATATCAAGCAACGTAAAACAAAAACTAAAAGGACGTGAAAATGATTCGGCCCAAAAGTTCGCACGCACCAAAGACGCAGACGACACTGGAAATTTAAATAAATCTTAAATGAAATTCACCACAAATGGCATGCAAATTTCCCAGGCAACCAGGCAGACAGATGGACAGACGGACGGACAGACGGACGGACAGACGGACGGACAGACGGACGGACAGACGGACATACGGACAGATGAAGAGGCAGGGAGCCAGACATCCGGTTCGGTCATGGGATCGTACGCTCGGCATTGTGAAATTTTCAGGTGAATGCTTTAGTAGCACCCCACCAAATCAAGCTCTTGGGGCCCAAGACAGGGATGTGTAGGGCAAAAAAAAATATAACAAATCACCTGGTATTATGGGCCTACCTGTGGCCCAATGGTCC
This sequence comes from Hypselothyrea guttata, assembly GCA_035045125.1. NCBI lineage: Eukaryota > Metazoa > Arthropoda > Insecta > Diptera > Drosophilidae > Hypselothyrea > Hypselothyrea guttata. Next base: position 9,384 of record JAWNNJ010002155.1, read on the forward strand.
ACTGAACGCATATAGGCTACAGCCCTCAACCCTCAGCCTCCAGCCTCCGGAATAGCGTAGGCGTGTCGTCTGACCCCAACCGGACATTTATGCCTAATTTCATGAGCTACCAGCGACAGATTGCTGCGTCATTAGGCTGCCTACTAACACCTGGTCCTCTCACACTGACAAGAACGCCAAAGGCGGTGGACCCTACCTGCCCCTCAGGGTCCACCGGCGACATCTGGGAATAAAGTAAACGCATAAACACATGCAGACACCGCTATTAAGCAGCTCCAGAGCCGAGCGTAAGTTGTGGCTGCGATTTTCTAGCAAATTGTACTTTCCCACCTTGTTTGGGAAATATGTTATTGAACAGAGTGCACTGGAAGCTACGTGTGATAAGAGACCTTGAAGAGACCTCTATAAACATTCAACGAATATAAACCGATTTGCAGCGCACACAATTAACTGAAGCATACTTTTCAGGGCATACTTTTAAAAGCATGCCGAGAGTAAGTTGTAGCTGGGTTTACATTGAGTATTGCTTATCAATTAGTCAAAAATAATTGTGCATTCAAATCGAAGATAAAACTCGATCACAGGGATACAATTTCATATCATATTCATTACCTTTACAATATTTATAGGCAATAGAAGAGATGAACCAAATTTAGCTCGGCTTTTAAACAATTCGAAACTTGGAATATCCGCTTCTCCGTTATAAATATTTCCTATATTGGAATATGCATAAACGTACGAATTTACGTTTCTTATAATGAGTAATACATCATTACTTGAGCTGGATTATCTGATCAACTGGAAACATCTCAATGAGCTGCAATCATTAATAAAAACTGCGCAGGGGTGTTTCTCGATTTATTTACAATGCCAGCGGCGGGTAAAATACTATATAAAAAGCGCAAACTTCTGTGAGCTGTAATAAAATATGGTCGGGAGTGCAACATGTCACTGCAATGTTGTTTCCTCAAGCTGCAGCGCCTTGACTGATGTACATGCCATGATGGCACTGCACGTTGGACAGCAGACGGCGGAGAATGGATACAGGACAGCCGGAAAACGGACAACGGACAACGGACAACGGACAACGGACATCGGACAACGGACAATGAACATTGGACATGGGGCATCGGACATTGCACATTTGACTTGAACATCAGACACATGGAGAAACTTTCGCTGCTTGTTGTGCTTGTTTCTCTACAGTCTACAGTTGGCTGTCCATTCAACGGCATTTGGAGTTACCGCCGGGCTGTTAACGTCAACATTTTGCTCCGCCTGGCAGGTTGGCCTCACAGTGGCACTGCATTTTTTTATCGGATACATGGTTAACGAGTGATGTACACATATGCGAGTATATGTATTCCCAGCATACTTCAGAGCGTGGTCCGCATCTTGAGGTAATCTATGGCAGACAATTATTGCTCTGGACAGATGCTTGTGACAGCCATGTTCATCTGCCACAAAGCTCAGCAAAAGTTGGTCTAATCTTGCAGAGAGCGATCATCTTGTATGCTCAATGCCAAATAAGAATCACATTAATAGCAATGTGTGACCATAAAATGCTTAAAAATAGGAATACTACGATTTGATATACAGTAGAATCCGGTTATAACGACGCCGCTTATAACGTCCGACCGGTTATTGCGACGAAAACTCGATGGTTTGGTTGGTCCCCATACAAACTTATATGAAAGGGCCTCCGCTTATAACGTCTCCGCTTTTAGCGACAAACCGCTTATAACGACGAGATTTTTCACAATTCAACCGGATATTGCGACGTGCCGAACAAAAAAAAAAGCTTTAAAGAGGAAAATTTGATTTCTTTAACAATGCTAAAAGAAGCAAACAAAATCATGGATTTTGTGTTTTTTTAATACGAAAAAGAAACAAAATCATGGATTTTGTCTTCCGGATATAACGACGTAAAATCGTCGGTCCCTTGAATGTCGCTATAACCGGACTCTACTGTATTAAATTTTTTGTTTTGATTAAAATATTAATTTGTTTTATTTTAAAACCTATTACGAACATGGCATCCATAAAATTAAAAAATAAAAATTTTTTTTGCTCCTTTCGGATAGTGCGTCTGCCGGATATAACGACGTAAAATCGTCGGTCCCTTGAATGTCGCTATAACCGGATTCTACTGTATATTATACGCCATAACCATTAATTGGATATAAAAAGGGCTGATTACTTTGTGGAAATATATCGAGCCCTTCCCGCGAAAAAGCCGTAACCAACATTTTTTTCAATTTTCGGTTTTTGATGCAATTATGTTCATAATCACCCAACTCATCCACACAAAAAATTTCATAATTTTATCTTGCGTATTTACTGAGATATCAGCCTGTCAATTAAGACGTAAACAACACACGAGCTGCGCTGTGCCCGCGAAAAAGACGTAAGTGACATACGAAACAGCGCAACTAAGAAAGAATTCAAAGGAAAACGAAAACGCGCTGCCAGAGGCGAGCAAAGTGAAGCCTGCAATAATGTTTCTTTATTAACTCGTGCGTTTATTAACCGATTTCAATGCGCTTTTCAGGATAGTTATATATAATAGAAAGGAGTATTTATTCTGCATAACAACGTTCTATGTTCAATATTACACTTGTTATAAAACATTTTCTGTATAAAAATACGAAGTTATAAGGTCTCTATTGATTTTTTGGCGTAAAGGGGGCGTGGCATCCAAGATTTGAAATAAACCTGGTCTGCGTATTGAATACATCTACCAATGGCAAAAAAAACAGTATTCCTAAACCATTCATTAAGCCTTCAAAATTCAAAAACAGTCAAACCGAAACTGACGAAAATGAAGACTAAAACTAATAATTAAAAAAAATAAAATAAATTATATAAAACAGTTGAATACAAGAATTAAGTATTTAATTTGAAAATAAATAATTGATTTATTATATTTAAATTCGTTTTGATAAAAAAAACATTGTGAAAATAACTTACGTTTAATAAAACAATTTAATTTACATTATAATTAAAGTTGAAAACAAGAAAAAAAGGCTTTATTTTGAAAAATAAAGGAATTTATTATTATTTTGAGATACTATATTGTTAAAAACTTTTTTTTGGTATTTACGTTTCATAAACAAATCGAATTTACAATCATAAAACCTTCACTTGTAATATTAGATTTTGTTGGTTACGTCTTTTTCGCGGGAACTGCTCGAGCTAAACAGGCTCCGCGAGTGCCCGCGAAAAGGACGTAAGTGACAAAAATCATAGAATGGCTTGAAATAAAATTTTAAAATGAATATATTATATACATAACAGCTTAAATAGACAGTATTCCAAGTTTCAATGAAATCCATCCAGCAATATTGAAATAAACTAAAAAAAACCTTCTCCTGTAAAATTTGATTTTGTTGGTTACGCCATTTTCGCGGGAAGGGCTCGATATGTCACAGAAGAAAGGAGGCGCAACAAGCATCACCAAGTATATTTATTCCTGATCGGTACTACGAGTTGGATAGATATAGCTCTGTCAGCTTGGATCTCTGTCCATTTGTCTGGATGAACGCGTAGATTTAAATAACGATGACAAATAGAGCAGTCATTTTCGAAATACCATGCCTGTTTACTATAAAAACTGAAAACGTATTATTCAAAATAGAAGGATTTTATTTATAAGATATATTTCCTAGTATTATATTTATTTATCCTGAAAAGAACACAACAATCGATAAATTACATATTTATTATATTTGAATTTAACATTTTTTAAGATAAAATACTACGTTTTGGGTATTGTAAATTGTTAATAAATTTTAATGTAACGTAAGCAAACAAAGGAAATTTTTAAATAGTAAATAATTCAGTAATATTAATAATATGTAATATGGATCGACAAGTGATAGACGCAGATAAAATCGTATTAAATTATTCAAACAACGGCTAAAATCATTAACAATTTATACGGAAACAAGGCCAAGGAAATATAATTGAAAAGGGATGCATAATTTTACATATATTTAACATACGGAGAAAAACAACCTTAAATAGATAATAGAATGAGAAAAGTAAACAAATTAATAAATAATATTCATACGAGATAATCCCGCTTTCCCTAGGGAAAATACTTCCGTTCGCTGTTCGCCTTAAATTCCTATTTAATTTATTTGCATTTCTATTCAGCATAGAAAGAAAGCTTAAAACCCATTTAAATCGAATTCATTTTCCAAAATTTAAACTCCGTGTGAATGGGTGAAGTTCTGGATTTAAATTGGCGATTTGTTTTATGGTTATGGGTTCGCCATTTAAATAACCCGCAAATACCTTGGGCAAATGTTTTGGCAGCAGGTGCAAATGGTCGGCAAATTCAATGAATGTCAATGATATCAGAGTATCCTTGTCACCATATCGCTGCCTTTCACAGAGCAAATTTATGCCGTCTATTGTAATATTTTGAAATACATTACGCATGTATGTATGTATGTATGTATAACACATGGGATTAAGCAGATAGACAGAGCAAGCGAATGGGAAAGACAGAGATAGCTGGTTGAATGAATTTCAATGTTGTTGGCATATCGCAAATATGTACCAAACTGAACTCTTGCTAATCTGGAATGCACCAACTGCATAGATAAATAGCATGCGAAGGATTCAAATGAAATTTATGTGCATCATTCATCAGTGCTTAGCTTGAAAATACGTATGGCATATGAAGAATTAAATTCTGTTGGCATTCTCCATATACAAGATGAGCAGTAAATAATCACATATTTATATATTTAATAAAACATAATTTTAATTCATTATATATAAGTTTATTATACCCTGTGCCCATTTGAAAAATGGGAAAAACAGGGTTAATAACTTTGTCAGAATGTATGTAACAGGCAGAAGGAGGCGAGACAGACCCCACAAACTATATATATTCTTGATCAGGGTGACGAGCTGAGTCGATATAGCGATGTCCGTCTGTCTGTCTGTGCGTCTGTCTGTCTGTCTGTTTGTATGAACGCTGAGATTTCCTAAACTATAAGAGCTAGAGAAGCCGTTTTGGTGTCTTTTGAAATGTGTATACCATACGCAGATCAAGTTTATTTCAAATCTTGGATGCCACGCCCCTGCCGCCCACAATGTACATAAATAGAATTCATTGACATACGAATCAATATACATCAATTTTGTCTTCAGTAGTTGGTCGAGTAAAAAATTATCTACCAATTCTGAGAATTTCATCAAAATCGGTTCATTGTTAAGAGAATTATGATGATTTAAAATATGTGTACGTTTGTAAAGCAGAAATGCACAATCTTACATATATATATATATAATACTTGCTTTGAACATGTGTGTGTGTATGTATGTGTATGTATATGTAAATGGTCAAGTGTTCAGCAGCTGTTTGACCGCCGCTAGTTTGCGAGTGGCGTTGCCATACCGCTAACTCGCTGGGCTCAAACGTTTGCTAAATATTCACCTAATCAGAGATAACTAATGTTTATATATAATAAATCGGTTACAATTAATTTTAGATCATCCATGGTTATTTTTAATGACATTTAAAACGATGCTAATTTAATGGAAATTAATTTTTAAAAATATTGGCTAATTATACCCTGTACCCAGTGACAAATGGGAAAAACAGGTTTAATAAGTTTGTCAGAATGTATGTAACAGGCAGAAGGAGGTGTGGTAGGCTCCACAATATATATATATTCTAGATCAGGTCGATTTAGCCCTGTCCGTCCGTTTGTCCGTCTGGATGAACGCTCAGAATTTGGAAACTTTAAAAGCTAGAGCAGCCATTTTGGACTTGCAATGTTTTTTCTGTCACTGTAAAAAGGGTATTACGATGTCTATAATTTGATTGTCAGTTTATATATATTTATATAAATCCGCAATACTAAAAATCTCGCGCGCTCTGCGCGCTCGACGTGACAGTCGGGCGAGCCCGACTGTCTAATATCCAGTACCACAGCTCGCGCTGCGCGCTCGCCCTTACAGTATATAATTTAAAATATTTTGCACTGTTAAACGATATTAAAAAAGTTATATAATAATTTAGCGGCAAATTGCGCGCAAACACACACACAATTTATATTGAATCGCACGAATTACGCAACGTATCACGCCTGATTATATATATTAACATTCGCAATGATAATTGCGCTTTAGAATGATAATAACTTTTAAAAAACTATAGAAAAACGTATTTGTTCAAAAACTCGCAAACGATCGAACGAAGCGCACAAATCGGTCTGACTATCGAATAGACATCGTCTATCGAAAGGTGCTCATTGTGAATGGAAAAATGAGCGCGCAATTGGCAAAATTCAAATGTGCATAATGTATTATGACTTATAATTATTAATATACATTTTATTTACTATAGTTTATTATTATTAGATAAATAAAATGTTTTTCTCCCTGATATATTATTTATAAACATTAGTAATTACTGATAAAGTAATTATTTAGCAAACGTTTGAGTCCGGCGGGCAAGCGTTCTAACGTTCTGGCAACGCCATTCGCAAGCATTCGGTCACACAGCTGCTGAGCACTCGACTCGTATGTACACATACACATACACATTTTCGAAGCACGTATATATGTATGTATGTGAGATTCTGCCATACAAATCTACAAAAAATGTGGAATCCTTTAAATCATCATAATTCTGTTAATAATGGACCGATTTTGATGAAATTCACAGAATTTGTAGATTGTATTATTATCTACCAACTACTGATAGATTCGTATGTCTTTAAATGGCCAATGAATTATATTTTTGTTAATTATGGGCGGCAGGGGCGTGGCATATAAGATTTAAAATAAACTTGATCTGCGTATGGTATAAACCTTTCAAAAATGACCAAAACGGCTTCTCTAGCTTTTAAAGTTAAGGAAATCTCAGCGTTCATCCAGACAGACAGACGGACAGACAGACAGACAGAGCTAAATCGACTTATCTTGTCTCCCTGATCAAGAATACATATAGTTTGTGGGGTCTGCCACGCCTCCTTCTGCCTGTTACATATAGTACATTCTGACAAAGTTATTAACCCTGTATTTCCCATTTTTCAATGGGTACAGGGTATAAAAAGCGGTCGTTAAGCTGCATCATAGCTTATATACGCTTTAGTAGGCAGGAGTTACAGCCTCTGATCACCTCCTTACATCGCTATATACGAGTAATGGCTTCTGTATATCTGTTCGGTTCTGTTTCAGTAGCTGCCTAGATGGGCTGGCTTTTGGAGCTATGTATTGTCGCTGCATACGGTAGCAATTCGGCCACTTCCGTTTCATTACACATTACATTCCGAAGAAGAATTGTCTCCTGCTGGCGATAGCTGGCAGCTGATAAGCAGCCATGCCCCCTCCCTATCCCCTCTGCTGACCCTGCACCGATCCGTTGTCTGCTGTCTGGTTCTGGGCTGGCTGCGTGGGCACAGGGTGCACAAATGACACCGAGAGCTCTGCTTGATCGAGCTCTGATCTGGGACTGAAGATTTATGAGCCGTGTAGTTCTGAGTAACTCACACGTTGTGGCAACCTCTGACTCTGCCACATGCAACAAGCGGCAGCAGGCGGTGGGCAGGGGCAGGGCATTGATTTTTGTCACTTGTGCCAGCCAATTAATCACAGACCGGGAGATGAGCGAGAAGTGATTGTGAACTGAAACGCAAATTAAAATAAGAGTAAACAGTTTTTTAATGGCAACGCTTATATATTAACGAACATATAAGTATTTGAAGACGCGGAGCAGTTTGCGTAGGCCCTCGACAGGGTCGCGTGCCGTCAGTGCGGGAAGGTCTGGCACCACACGAACGATCCGGTGTAGGAAAAAGGTCATAATCTCCACTTGGATTCTTTCAAATGGCTGTTGCACATAGTTTTCCACGCGCCCGAAGTTCGTGTTTGACAAATTGCAAGTGAGCAAAGAGGCGGCCAGATTCAGAAAGTGATTGCCTATGATGGCAGTGCGTCGACTGCTCGCCCGAAGCACACTCCCACTCCGGAAATATGGGATGTTAGCCAAGGACGCAATGTAACCAAAATTCGGCGATCCTATGGGCAATGGCGCTAGACGCATTCGCACATGTGAAAATTGTATAATTGTCAGCTCCAACTGTCGAGCCTGTTGTGCAAGTACACGGAGTTCCCGCCGCCCTAGTGGTTCAAAATATTCCAGCCGCTCTGGTTGTTCCCGTTGTTCCCGCCGCTCTTGTTGTTCACGTTGTTCCTGCCGCTCTCGTTGTTCCCGTTGTTCCCGCTGCTCCCGTTTTATACGCAGTCGCTCGCTACGTCGGGGAGCCATCGTAGGAGTTCTGCAGTTCTATCAAATAATTCTTATTTGCTTCGAATTCACAGTGATTGTCTGTGAAAGCCTGAGACAACGATTACAGCTTGCTTCGATAAGGTATACAAAGCAAACTTGCTATCGATTTATCGATGACAGCTGTTGAGAAGAACAGCAAATTTGTGATCGATGTTTTACGATTGTTCTGCTTCATGCGATTGATTACTAATTATGATACCAAAATTCATGATCAGTGGGGATTAAAAATAAAAGATAAATTCGAAAAAGAAACATAAAATGTTGTGTAAAAGAAACCGATAAGTCGTTTGTTTTGAAAATAACACCACACCACATATCGATAACCGTGTCGTTGTACTAGCTCAAATATGGAACGGAACTACACTAGTTCACATGAGTGAGCTTGTTCTGATTCGTTTTGCCAAAATTCATGATCAGTGGAGATTAAAAATAAAAGATAAAATCGAAAAAGAAACATAAAATGTTGTGTAAAAGAAACCGATAAGTCGTTTGTTTTGAAAATAACACCACACCACATATCGATAACCGTGTCGTTGTACTAGCTCACATATGGAACGGAACTACACTAGTTCACATGAGTGAGCTTGTTCTGATTCGTTTGCTCAGGCTACAGGGCTTTTAATGAATTTGGCCAAAAAGGCCATAGGTTTGAGCGTAAATGGTCATTATTTTGTCAGGCACGACTTGGCGCTTTGACAAAGTAACTGTACATTTTATTGGCCGGAAGGTATTGGCCTATTGAGCCTTGAGCAAATGGGTTGCTTTTCTGACTTCAATACCCTTACCATGAGGAGGGCAAACTAACTTCTGAAGCAGCAGATCAATATAATTTAACTAGTTTCTGACTTTCATCTATAAACATACAAGATTCTATATTGATTTAATTTTTAAAATTTAACATTTTTATTTATAATTTAAATCTGGTTATTTGTGGCAACACTGGTGGAACTAGAATATGAACTAACGTTGCCAATTTAGCTGGCTTTAAATATATTTATTTATTCAATAAATGTAATAATATTTTTAATACTGCATATTGATAATATTTTTTTGTAATTTATTTTTAAGAATTATACCTTCATTTTTATACCCTGTGCCCTTTTGAAAAATGGGAAAAACAGGGTTAATAACTTTGTCAGAATTTATGTAACAGGCAGAAGGAGGCGTGGCAGACCCCACAAAGTATATATATTCTTGATCAGGAAGACGAGCTGAGTCGAATTAGCTCAGTCTGTCCGTCTGTCTGTCCGTCCGGATGAGTGCGTAGATCTCGAACACTACAAAAGCTAGAGAAGCCGTGTTGGTTGCTATCGGTAGATGTATTCAATACGCAGATCAAATTTATTTCAAATCGATGATGTCACGCCTCCTTGACGCCCAAAAATCAATAAAACCCAATCAACCTCGTGTGTTTGAACATAAAAAGTTAAATAACAAGCGTAATATGAAACATAGAAGGTTGTTATTTGGAACATAAGCTCTCTTGTATTATATTTAACACAGGAGATATAAGCTTCACAATAGTTGATCTTAAAAGCTCAGTAACAAGCGTAATATTAATCATAGAATGTTGTTCTTGTTGAATATATATTCTCTTATATTATATTTAACTGTATTGAAAAGCGCATTTAAATCGGTTTATAAACAAAGGAGATATAAGCTTCCTAATATTGCATGCTTCGCACTCAAGCGCAGCCGCTATACGTGTGGGAATAGCGTGCGAGAGGGATAGCAATACCAAGCATGTTGCTAGGCCCTTGAATTGTGCGTATGTTTGAATATTTGAACATACAAAGTTAAATACCAAGCGTAATATTGAACATAGAATGTTGTTATTTGGAACATAAACTCTCTTCTATTATATTTAACTATCTCGACAAGCGCATTGAAATTGGTTAATAAACACAAAATATAAATAATTTAAATTATATGTAAAATATTTAAATACATTTCATATTTGGCACAGGGTATAAGACAGTCGGGCCCGTCCTACTGATCTGCTCCGCCCATTCTGGTTTTTATTTTATTTTTATATTACGTGAATCAGCTGCATATTCAGATAGAGTCTATTGTGGAAATTACGCCATTCCGATATGGTGAAATTTTGTATAATTTTGGCAATATGTTTGTTAGACTAAAACATAATTTCGAAAAAGAATTAAAATATTTATTTTACTCTTATTAATATAATATAATGGTTGACATTTGTATTGCATAATATTTATATTGGTAGGTATTTGAGAAAAATATTATATTGATTTAACATTTTTTGTTTAAAGTAGTCGTTGTTAATTCCATAGTGTTGAATACAGAAGCTTATTACTTAGGATGTACTTAGAAAACATTCATATCATTTGCCTCTAAAATTTGTTTAAAAACAAATAGTTTAAGCATTGCCGATTGTTTTATTTTTGATACATTTTCACAAAATATTTGCGATCTAGTTAATACTGAGTAGCAAATCATTCACTGTTTCCCGCGCTTTTAGACACTTCAAAACACCACTAAATGAGCAGACTTTCAAAGCGCGCCAAACATCAGGATGTTACGTGAAAATGTTCAAAAACTATATTTATTCTATATCACTGCTTCTAAATCAAAATATTACAAACCTTTTGAAACAATTAACACACAGAAAACTTTATTAATCCCGGCCTTCTGCCCCAAGGTGTATTCATCTCCCACTTCAATCGCAGAATTTGTTACCAGGCAAACCTATCTGAAAGCTATCTGATCTTTGTATTAGTTAATGTGTGTGTCTGTGTCAGTGTCTGTGTGTGTGTGGGGTATGCAAATTTGTTTATGGTTTGTTTATATCAGAAACAATTTGGCGTGCCATCTGTCAACGTGCTAATGAATAAATATATAAATATATACAAATAAAATCATTAAGCGTTCTGTGGCACACAAATTTGATTAAACTCAGACGGACGCAACGGACAGCAGCAATCTGTGCACTTTGCATTGACATCATAAATTCTATAATCGGGCTCTAAACTGAAAATGTACAAATACCTTAAACTAAACAAATACTTAAAATTGATAATTATTTGTGAAGAAAATAATAATAATCAATATATAATCATTATCACGTGATTTTTTAAATAAAATTTATAATGATTACGGTACCTGGTAATAACTTTTGATGTATCTAGTTACAAGATATATTTCTGAAATTAAAACATAATATTAAATATTTGTTCAATCATAAACAAAATAATAACAATATACAACGATAAAAATTATTATTATTTTTTAATTCTACAATTTAATCTGGAATTTTAACTTTCAACTTGAGAATTTTCATTACTATTCGGAAATCGAGTGCGAAAGATACAGTTTTAAAACCGGAATTCTTTATGATTTTCTGCCTAACCCATTGCCACTTGCACAAATTTGGTACACCCTTTCCACATTTGTAGAGCACAGGGTCCGAAAAGACAATCGTGGTAGGCTAGGTTTGCCAAGTCAAACAAATAAGCCCATCGAGCAGAGTTCCGCACTTGAGCAGCTCAAAAAGTTACAAAGACTTAGCGGTGTTCGAGGTAAAAAATCAAACTCATGAATAAACAAAAACCAAAAAGCAAGGAAAATGTTATTAGTTTGCCACTCGGCTCCTCCTGCCCCACCTGCCCCACCTGTCCGCCCTGCCCCGTCCCGCCCCTCACCGTGCTGCGCCTGCACCAACCGACCACCGCGCTCAAGTGTTGCACAAACAACGCAGCCAAATTTAATGAAAGCAGAAAAGGGCTGCCCCCAACCCTGGCCATGGGCCGCAAATATTGTCGGGAAAGGAGTGGGTTGGGAAGAGGGAATGGGGGAATGGGGGGTAGTGTTGAAGTGAAGTGGAAGAGATGCTGGCGCCAAAGCTGGAGCTGGGCACTCAACATGAAAGTGAGCTGGCCCCACAGTGCGGCTGTCAAATATTCTAATTCTAGAAATTGAAACGAAGCTCGGCGTCAAATTAATTGAAAATATTTTACATTTTGCTGCCGTTGCCGTTGCCGTTGCCGCACGATCTTCAGCTACTTTTTTAGCTCCTTTGGTGCTCCCTATCGGTGCTGAAATATTCGTTTGTTGTTTAACGCACTTTGATTTGAATGCCGGGCTGTAATTTTGATTTTGATTTTGATTTTGATTTTGGGCCAACCGCAAGCAATCGAGCCGTGTGTTGATTTTCCTGCCAAATTCTTAGCATTGTGAGCAGCGAATTGTCCGTCTGTCCGTCTGTCCGTCCGTCAGTCCGTCTGTCTCTATGTCTTGGCGATAGCCCTAGGAGGTATAGAAGCACAGCAAACGCAGCACAAACTTCGAATTCCAAGCTGCCAATGCATTCAAAATGTGTTCGCCTCGACCTCCACCTCTCTGCCACTTTGCGGCGCCTTGGTCAGAAGCATTTATTGGCTAATTGGCATTTAAGACATTTGATTCGAGTTTCGGTTTCGGTTTCGGTTTCTGATTCCAAAGCATTCGCATTCCCTGCTCTCGCTCACCAACTTGAAGCTGACTTGAGGCAGCCCAACGCAAATAATTCTAATTGTTGCAAATTTGTAGCCGATCGAAAATCATACATATGCCATACATCAAATAAACGATAATGCAAATTATTTTTAACAATAATTTTCCAGTTTTAATATAATTTATTAATTTAATGCGAATACTCGTATGCATATCAACGACAAAACTCAAATATTTTATTTGTATTACTACAAGTATTATTTTAGTTTTTGAAAACGCCATGAGCATGGCATCATGTATTTTCATACCCTGTACCCATTGAAAAATGTGAAATACAGGAATATTAACTTTGTCCGGATGTATGTAACAGGCAGAAGTAGGCAGTAGGAAGCAAAATTCAGCTAAAATTAATTGTCCGATTAATTTTTGCGTCTTTGAGTTGGTCTCAAACAGCATTTCAACAACATTTCAATATGATTTCTGAAGTTTCGCTCATGTCATTTGCAAATAGCAATTTTTAATATCAAGATTTTACAGGGTAGATTTTATTAAAAATTGATTTTATTAATAATTGGTTTTATTAATTATTGACAAATTCAGTGTTTGATAAACATCATAATATTATGTTTGCTATGCATCGAAAGGAATTTTCTATACCTTGAAGTTGTTGGATTCAGGTTTCACATACATAGTTCCCTATCGACTAGGCATTAATTTGGCATAACTTTTGTGTGTATTTAAGAATCTAGAACAATTGTTGTGTCTACAATGCTCGGCTCGAGCTCACAGTGCATCAGCGTGGCGTATTTGTAGTCCTTGATGAACGCGGCGTAAACGGAACGCGCCAACTTGACTTCTTTTGAGAAACCGTGCTTCTCGAAATACGAATCGGCACCAAGGTGGGAAACCGTAAGCATATGCTTAATGCCGCGATCTTTGCTGTGAATCTTGAGGATATTCATCAGACCATTGCCATAGCCCTTCAGCTGCTCTGATTCCTTGACGGCAAAAAACACAATCTCAGTGAAGCCCTGCGAGGGGAAGAGGCGAAAGCAGATGCCACCAATCGGCTCATCAGCTTCGATCACAGTCAGAGTCTGGTAATTGTTGTCGAATATCACTTCACTGATGTACGATATTTGGAACTCGGGTAGTGCTTGCTCAAACAGAGTCTGCAATTGTAAGTGCCACAAGATTTTCGAGGGAGAAGGATTGGGGACGGACATTCCTAAAATGTACATCGAGATGCTCCTTGTCGGCTGCTGAGCCCTGTCGTCGACGACGACGTTGCTACCAACTATTGGCTGGCTGTCGAGGGTGTCTTCTGAAGTCTCGGACATAATCCTTTTGAATGTATAGCAATTTTTACTTCAATAATACTAATAATAAACTGCGAAAATACTTACACGGGCTGGTGGGATTCAAGAGACCAACTACCAACTATTGGCTCGCTGTCCAGTGTGTCTTCTGAAGTCTCGGACATACTCCTTTTGAATATATAGCAATTTTTACTTCAATAATACTAATAATAAACTGCGAAAATACTTACACGGGCTGGTGGGATTCAAGAGACCAACTACCAACTATTGGCTGGCTGTCCAGTGTGTCTTCTGAAGTCTCGGACATACTCCTTTTGAATATATAGCAATTTTTACTTCAATAATACTAATAATAAACTGCGAAAATACTTACACGGGCTGGTGAGATTCAAGAGAATTGTTACGATGCAAATACACAAATGGCAAAACTCAAATATTTGAATTGCTTTACAAGTGAAGATAAACACTATAATATTTTTGACGTGAGTAGCAAAAGCTATTGCACAGAATAAATTAGGTTTATCGATAACAAATATGTATACACCAGAGTTGCAATACGTATAAAAGCGTAAGCCCCACAAAAACTTAACAAAGGAAACGCTCATAACGATCTAAACGCCAATGCCAGTGATGGCTAATTAAATAAAAATGACGCGCCTAATTGGCAATGTTTAAATATGAGTATATATTTTATAATTTCATATATCGGAGGTGTTAGTGTTTCTTTGTTGGCTTGGCTAAAAAATATGTCCAGATATTTGTAAGTAATGAGTAAATTCAGCAATTTTTGATGGTGGTTCTTGATAAAACTAATTTTTTTTAGTTCTTTAGGATTCAGAGCCCTTTTGTTAAAAAATAAATTAAGTCTTCCTAGCAGTACATATAAAATATTAAATAAAAATTTAATCCTACCTACTTAGAGCTAGTGTATATGCATAATTACCTGATCAAGAATATCTAAGGATATTTTTTTTATAATTACGGTTTGAAATTATTGACCTTGTATTGTGGTCAGTATGCAATTAGGCATAGCACAGGAATATTTGTCAATAATTGTTAAAAGTTAAATATGCTAGTTCTTGCTGATTTATTTATTTATTTGGAGACAACTTATAATTAAAAAAAATATATGTGCGATACTTTGGGCTATGGCAGCGTCTTCTTTATTCCAGATGAGAAATGCATTATGCTGCGCTTAAGCGTATAAATATGCGAAAAAGGCTTGCAAAATATAGAAATAAGAAAACTTTGTGGAATCAAATTAAAAAGTGCTGCACAAAGCGGAAAATTATAACAAACAGCGAAACTGGCGAAAATAAACTGACGGCGGAAAATGCCAAAGGCGTAAGGGAAATTGTAGCAACACAGATAGAGGGAAAACATGCACACACACTGCATGCGAGGTGGGGGGAAATGGAAATCGGAAAATGGGAAGCGCTGACAGACTAGCTGAAGTGCTGAAGAGCACCAGAGTCTGTGGCAGATGCAGGAGCAGAGCGACCAACAGCGTCGCATTATGAAAGAATTTATAGAAACCGCAAGCGCAGCCGCGAGGCGACATCCAGCACTGGGAGCACCAACAATAATAAGAGGAAGACGAAGGAGAAGAAGAAGTATTTAAAACGAAAACAAAGACAGGAAAATAACATGGAGTTATGCATGCAGGAAGTACATACGACTATACACAAACATACAGTGAATCGGAGAAAAACCACCGCGAGCTCATTGACAACAGCTGGCAAACGGATTAAGAGCAAAAACTCATTAAAATTATGTTGGACCATGCATTAAATGCAATTCAATGCCGGCAACTTAGTGGCTCCTCCTTCAGTCCCTCCACGGCCCCACAACTGCTACCTGCGCTTAATGCGCCTTTTGTTCAAATTTAAGCACAGTTCAGTCATCGCTTCCCGCTGTGTAAGCACTCTAATGCGCTTTTCTTTCCGTATACCCTGCGAATTGTGTAAATAAGTGCGCCGTATAAACCCAGTGCTTATTGAAAACAACTCACTTTGAGGATAGTTTAATGCGCTTCTCAGACTTCTCATAGACTACTCTCAATATTACAACAATTGCGCAGCAGGCATCGGACAGCAAGAGTTCGGCCAACGAGACTTCGGCCGGCGAGAGTTCTGCAACCCAGAGATGGAACAGCAAGAGTTAAGCAGCATGAGTAAAGCAGCGGTAGTGCGGCCTGTGAGAGTTCGAACAACGGGAGTTGTGCCAACAAGAGTTTGGCCAGCGGGTGTACTGTCATCGGTAGAACCACCAACGAGAGTTGGATCAGCGGATTGGCAAGAGTAAGGCAGAGAGAGTTAGGCCAGCGAGAGTTGAACCAGCGGAAACTGGAAGTATTATTCGGGGTACAAATCCTGACCAGAGACTTGTCTGGTACCACTGAAGTCTGAGGTTGTGCCTCCTTACGGCGAGGAATAGACCTCGTTCTGAGGTTGAGAAGACTGTGCCCATGATGCATGGTTTTAGACTGCACCATCTTTTTGCTGTTTCACCATCCCGTAACTGTTTGGAGTTAAAATCGGGAGTAATAACAATGGGTCCCGCTCCGCACACACCGAGCACACCTCTGGGAAAATGGTGTGGACTGTAGCTGAAAGAAAATATCTTCCCCCAGCATTTAGGCGTGCCCGATCCACACTTATTGGTCTGTTGTGGTGGAGGTTCTAAAGAGTGGTTCATGTATATGATTTTGTATACACAAAGTACACGGTCTCTTACCGTGCGTTACGTCCGACTGCAGCCGTTTGCCCGACTGATCTGCTACAATCTTGTTGGTTAAACTTTTGTATGGTCATAATTTCTCTTAGTGTCCTTTCATAATTTGAAATACGAGAGCTGTTTGGCAGTTGCTATTTCAAATTAGTTGAAATTGTTTTTCGATAAGCGCTTTATGGCAATCCAAAATAGAACCAAAGACCCTCCAGCCGACTTTTACCTCAATTTGTGTGTATTTGAAATGCAATCGAAGGCAGACGTAAAGCTTAAGCCGGTCTCTATTATGATAGCTTTTGCCTTTGACAAAAGTGCCTGGAAAACAGTAAGTGCTCAGGAGTCCTAGAATAGAAGAGAAACTCAGATACCTCTCATTGAGAGATTGGGTAAAGGGTGTAGGGCTGTGCGGCAGGCTGAAAGTTCAACATTGAACTGCAAAACAAAAAAAATAGTGAAATGGCTGCAAAGTAAATCAAAAGCAGTAAACTCAAAAATCATTGACGAAACGAAAGTCAACCAACCGCAAATCCCTTAACACATTTGTCAACACTTCGTCATTGTCAGCACAGGATGTTGTTGTTATTTTAGTTGTTGTTGCTGTTGTTGTTCGCATGGAATCACGAAATGTGTGCAAGCTAGAGTTCTGGCCAACATTTAATACACTTGTCTGGCCTATGTTCTCTGTGTGCTCTGTGTGCTGTTCTGTTGTCCCTTATGTTTGGCTGCTCATTTCATGCGCCCCTCCGCTGGTCACTCCCATGGGCATTTGGCCCGTTGACCCATGGCAATGAGCATAACAACATCAAGAGCAACAGCAACAGCAACAACTACAAGCTGAGAAAACAAATCAACAACGATAAGCACAAATGGCAGCAGCTATAACAACTCTATCAAGCTTATTTCGATGGGCAAACAACAAACTGAGCTGAGCTGAGCTGCCAGGACAGACCACAGCATATAGGGCAACTGGCAGGCTGACCCAAATGCCAAAAGGGACAATGCCGGAATGCTTTGACAAACTGTGTCAATAGCATTTTTATTTGTGTCCAATTTATTTGTTGCTGGTGGGAACTGGAAACTGGGAAGCGCGAAGAGGGAAGAGGGAAGAAGGAAGTGGGAACCGGGAACAACGATTGGTTGCCTGGCACTTTTCTAAGCCATTTACAGCGTTTAAACTTAACAAGCGAGCAAATAACAAAAAGTCAACATCTACTCACAATCATAAGCAGAAGTGTGTGAATGTGCAATTGTGTGACTGTGTGCGTGTCTGTGCGTATCTGTGTGTGTCTGTGTGTGTGAGTCCACAAGTGTCAAAACTGTCCAATGTCTTTGGCTTTGAGCATCCCAAAAGGATCAGCGATTCAATTTGTAAAGGTTCATTGCTGCCATTCGACTTGTTTGCCTTCGACTACATTTGAATTGTCTGCCTTGTATTTGTGTATATGTGTGCGTGTGTATGTGTATGTGTGTGTCGCACTAATACAGTGACAACCGTTGACCTGCTTGCGACCTTCGCTCGCTGAATCAAAAGAGCCGCACTCAATCCGGGCAACCTACAATCAAAGACTCTGCCAGACACAGACTATGCCAAATAGTACCACTAAAAGCGATGTAATACCTATATGTGTGTGTGGGCAAAAGAGATAATGAGTGGAGAGAGAGAGAGAGGCAAAGAGGGAAAGAGAAAGGAGGTCAGAGGTTTGGAGGCCCGACCACCTCCTGCTTATTGCTCATTTCTTACGGTTTGTTAGGTTCTTCGATGTGTTGGCAGTAGTCAACGCTTGGAAATGTTAACTACGTTGTTCTCAATTCAAATAACATTCAATAAACTGTAATTGTTAACAGATGTGTGCTAAACAGATATCGTTAGATATATCGCTTATTTACTTCAAGAGTGTCATAATTCTAAAAAGTGCGATTCGAGATAAACGCAAAGTGTTAGGTATAGGTATACAGTCGGATGGGTACGACTGATCGGCTAGGTCCTTATTGGTTGCTGTTTGAAATAGTGGAATCTAAATGCTTACCATCTGAAGGGAAGAGATTTATTGCCTTTAATTGCATTTGGAATGTTGCATCGGAAACGCTAAAATGTTTTCATTAGCAAATCTTTGCGTCTATAAAAATACAGGTCATATGAGTATCATGGAATAAGTAGTACTCCGGCACGTTAAGCATTTACAGATGATGGAAAAACTTCAATGAAAGCCGTTAGTCTTGGTGGCGAAGGAGCAGCAAACAGTTTCGCTTGGAGCAAGTTTACTTAGAAGACTAGGTAGTGCACTGAGAAAAATAAAGAATAAATACAGTCTAAAATGAATCTTGTTTTATTTTAGAATTCGAGTATATCTCAATTAATTAAGACAAGAAAGAGATTGAATTAAATAAAATGTGCAATGTGCAAATCATGAAAAATTGTTTTAGCTCATTGAGCTCTCGACACAGGCAGTTCTTGATTCAAGTACGAAAACTATTGAATTTTCTCGCAGTGTGGCAACCGTGTTTACGGTTAGCTGTTGTCCTGGCTGTGGCTGTGCTTGTTGTCCTTGGTTTTGTTGATTTTTTAGTCCATTTGATGCTGCTTCGATGGCAACGATAAATTCTCATCACGTTTGCAAAATATTTTTCTATCACCTATAAAACATTTCAAAGCAGCCCTATGGCAAGACTTTAACTCAGCAGCATCCACAGCACGAGCAGGGCAAAGAGGACATGCTCTGTTTGTATAGCTCACTCGTTCTTCTTCTCCATCTTCTCCTTCTTCTTCTTCTTTTCTTTCTTCTTATCCTTCTGCTTATTCTGCCTTTCTGTGATATTTGAGCTAGTTTGCTGTCTAGCTACCGGCTGCATGCCACATACTTTAACATGAATGTTTATTTATTTGATTTCGCCTTTCTTGTGCTTTTTCTCCATCTTCTGCTTGTGCAGGCCTGGATAATGCCACAGCTCTTGCACCTGCTTCAGCTCATCACCATGCCACAACAACAGCAACAAATGGCCCAAAGGAAGGCATCAGCAACAACTCCAACAACTGCAACAATGGCAAAAGCAATTGTGGGAGAGTGTTGCTTGGGGCTAAAACTGCAGAAGCGTTTTAGTTGTAGCCGCTTTAAAGCTATTAAAAATAGTATTGATGGCCAAGTTAAAGAAACACTTTTCTGCTAACTTATGCTGGATTTTAACGCAAAGGTAAATAAAACTTTGTGTTTTAACATTCAAGCTGCATCCCAGTATTTTAGACTCCGTATGCATTGTTTTTCAGATTTTGATCGTTAATAAATTAACTTGAGCCAGACAGTTCGAGACCTTCTACTTTTTGTTTCGATAATCACTGCACCACTGTCTTACCCACAAACGCAAGCATGCGAATTGTCTGTTGCATATCTTCGCTGTTTCTTACCTACAAGGGGGGAGGCATCAAAAATCTAAAACAAAATTTATCTGCTATAGGGGAACCTTAATGCAACAAGTGATGGTCCTAGCTCTGATAATTTGTTCGATCTAGGTGTTAATACGAACGGAATGGCGGATAGACGGAAAAACGGATATGGCTATTTCACATAGCTTGTCGTCCTTATCAAGAATATATTTACTCTGGGGGTGGACCCCACGCCTTCTACCTTACTCCTTCTGTTCTTTTTTAAAGTAGAGCGTCTAAAATTGCAATAACATTTCAACTTAGCTTTTTATAACATTTGTTTCATTTACATTAATATACATACATATATACATATGTTTGTACATCCAAATATATATATGCAAAGCATTATCTATGTACATCGTTCTTGACATGCTTTAAACGATGCTATTCTTATCAATGTGGACAGCATTGTAAGCGTCTGAGTCTGTGAATGCAGGAGATGAAACATATGTAAGCCGCGGCCTGCCACACAGAAAATCAAGTGACAAATACACAGTGAGAAAAATGTAAAAAAAATTTATTTGCCCATCTAAATTTTGCTATGCTTAGTCTATTTGTGCAACACGTGCCCATGAAATGGGTTAAAATAGGCTTAATAATTTGTAACAGGCAAAAGATGACTGTATAGACCCAATAAAGTTTATGTTTATACTGAATCAGGACTTCCAACTGATTCGATATAGCCCTGTCTGTATGTCTGTCAGTCTGTCTAGACTCACTTCAATGTTGGTTGCTATCTTCCCTTAACGCCCCAATCGCCAAAAACCAAGCTGAATTTGCAATAGTGGAGGTTATTATTTAGAGTATAATTTTTCTACCATTATATTTAGCCATTATGAAAATCACATTGAAATCGGTTAAAAAACACAGAAGTTATTCAAGAAACAATATTTTACAAAAACTTGCAGTTGGCGCCACATAAAAATGCATAATTAAAACGAACGTTCTTATTTTGTATTTCTACAATTTGTTTGTTAGGATTATCCATTCTCAAATTGAGTTAATTTCAATCTAGTTCTGAGCACAATATTTCTCTCTGTGTACATGTGCACACAGCCATGGGAACGGTTTTGCCTTTTGGCTACATCCGATCTGCAGCTATTTGAAGCAATTTTCGCTTCCGTTGCCAAATGCGATTGTCCTGCGTAAGTGGCGAGTACAAGTATAAATGTATATATATATATGTACATATGTATTCGAATTTCGAATGTATTCGTGAGTGTATTCGCGCTGGGGCTTAGTTGTAGATAAAGCGAAATGCCCGTATGTGAAATGTTTGCAGCTGTCCGTTCATTGCATTTGGCTTTTTACGTTCTGCTGCTTGCTTTTTGCCTCTTGCCCTTTGGTATTTCACTTTTTACTATTTGTTTATTTGCTGGTGTTTCCTAACCGTTGTTTACACTTCAACTTCTTGACTGTAGTTGTTGCTTGTGGCTCACATTTTTGCTGCTAATCATTTGATTTTTGTACAAGTAATTCGGCGCCAAGCAGTTTTTTGTTTTTTTTTTTGTTTTCATTTGCAGACATTAATTAAGTCAAAGTTTTCCCATCTTGTGCAATAACAAGCACAACAGCGCGAAAGGCACTGCATCTGATTTATTTCAGGCACTATTCCAAACAAATATATGCCAAAGTTTTCCACTCTGATAGCAAACGGGGCGCACTCATGGAAATGGCTGAGAAAAATTCAAGGAACGCCAACTATGCATCGCGTCGTGCTGCCATCACATTGCAGAAGAAGTTTGCATTTTAGACTCACGGCCAGACAACACCGCGTATACGTAATGCCGGGCCAGGCTGCAAAGGCTGCAAAATGCTAGAGAAGGAGGAGGGCTTAAATTAATTTGCAGAACGCGTTTTAGTTGGCGTTTTTGCCTTAGCTGGTTGGCAAACTTGATGACGCTACACTTGGATAGATAAGTCGGACTAAAAATATGAATCAAAGCATTTAAATTAAAGCTGCGAACGGACATAAACCAAAGCTGTTCCCCAGTGAATTCCCATATTTTTAGCAGCTGTTAAGACCATATATATTTTAGGAAACGGAATATACTTGATCACATATTATTGTAGTATCTGTGTCTGCTTGACAAAAATATCAACATTTATCAAGCGAATGAAATGATTGTATTCGGACAGGCATATTTAAGGATAAATATGAATAGTATTCACGAATGCTAGCTTACCATTTAATAAATATAAATGAAAATTAAAAAACCCGACAAGCAAGTTTGGATTACCATATTTTTTTCTGTGTAGTAACTGGAGAAGCAGTAGGCATTGAAATTATCGTAAGAATGAGAGAGCATGTTAGAGTTATCAAAACAAACTCAACCAAAATGCCAACAACTGTCAACTAAGTTACAAAAGCGGAGGAAATGGAAACTTTGGCCGTCGAAATCTTGCCAATGCGCAAATACTCTTTTTTTATCCAGAAATTATGACTTCTGTTATAAATGAACCAAACGGAAATCAAGAAAATTGGAGTTAAGGTATTAATTAATAAAATAAATAAATAAATAAATAACTTATGTGACCTACATATGTTACACCCAAAAATCATATATTAATATTAAAGGGAATAGTTTAATATTATATAGTGTATCTGACGGTAGCTTCATATCCCATAAAATTGAAATTTTTACAAACTTTGCAAATGATGTTCGTTTCCTTCTAATCCACAATGGACATTCTGCAGTTGTCATTATCGTCATGTGATTGCTCTTTTTCCGTTGACATAATTCTCGTTTTTCGCATTCAAATCACTTTAACATAATTTGGCAATAAAAATTCATTGAATTATATTTTGATTGGTTTATGGGCCATGCTGTTGGCATTGCAGAAACTTTGGGGGTTAGGTAACGACATCTGTGCCTATCCTCAGCTATCCTTGGTAATATCTGCTCTCATCCCCCTCTGCCATCCCCATTGTCATCCTGTGTGTGCTCCATGTTGTGTATCATATTTATTATTAGTGAAGCGAAATGTCCTTTTAACAACATTTGTAGCACCATTGATATGCGCAGGATGACGGCCAAATGTTTGCAGATTAAGCCATACTCCTCAGCTTGTCTTCTCCCCTTCTCCTCTTTTCCTCTTCTCCTATTCCCCTTCTCACTTCTTCCAAGCCTCCATCAACGCCACTTGAGGCTACTGCTCACTACAACAGCTTACAATAATAAGCAATGGGCCGCAAACCCAGGACTATAAACTGAATGTCAATGTTAGTGACAGTAGTTCAGCATTGCACAGTGGTTCCGATAGCAGCCAAATATAGTACTTCTAATGGAGATAAAATGCCTAATTTGTATACCCCTTTAAACGGGTAAAAAGACTATTATCAACACAAGAATTAACAATTCAAAAAGTACAAACTATTTAATACCCCAATAAATAAACTCTATAAATCTAATTACCAGTTGGCTATTAGTGCAAAGTAGTATATTAATTAATATAATCAAATTATTATTCACACTACTCCAATAATTGCGGTTAAATAAAATTAAATCGAATGTAATTCAATTTTAATACAAGTTCCATTTAATATAATGTTTTTTGTAACCAATGCTCTAATCTATAACTTCTTTGTTTGTGGCAATAGGAAATATGTTATTAATAAATAAATAAATAAACAAACAAGTTTATGTCAATGAATGTAAATGACATCCTCTAAACTCAGGCTTGATTTTATTTGTGAATTATTTTAAATGTTTAAAGCGAACGGATGCAAATAATTTTATCTGCGCCATCGGACACCTTAAATGTTTAATAAATAAGTGAATATTGAATATTTATCAACACCGCGTATTCATCAAATGGTTAAGAAGGGCTTGTCCGACTGTACGGTCGAGATTTGTTTATAATAATCATTATTATCATTATTCATTGCTTAATAATGTACACAGCTTACACTAAAAACTATTTTTCAATCAGTTTAATGTCTATATCTATTTACAGAAAACACACGTGAATATTTTCACCTGAAGCAGGCAAACCAGAAGTACAATTGAAAAAAAAATACGATTTGAATTTGATGCATTTTTAAGAGAATAATTTATGCTATATATGTATGTAATTGCTCTTTGTACATATTCCAAAAAGGTTAATCGAAGTGGCAAATTGTGTTTAGGCTCTGGGCGTCTATTTTGAATGTCCCTGGAGCCCGAACTGAACTGAATTAACTGAACCGAACTGCGGAGTGTTATGCCTAAATCTGTGACCATTTATAAATTGGGTAATAAATATACCTGGCCCATTTGACAGGCATACTCACAGGTGACACACACACACACACACACTGTCACAATCACACACACACCCACACACACACACATATGCTGTTACAACTGTCGGCGACAAGTCAAATGTCTAAGAGCTGAGGGCGTTAATATGGCCACAACGGGGGGTAGGTCAAAGACGATGACGAAGACGGAGACGAGGAGGGAGGGGCTTTGTGGTTAGGCTGTCAGGCGGTGGGTTCATCAAATCTGTGTAAGTGAAAATCTGTGGGAAAATGCTGGTTACAAGGTGATTGTGGGCGGTGAGGGGGAAGTGGTTGGGGTGTCTGGCATAATATTAATAAAGCAGAAATTGACAGATTCAGAATGACAAATTTGTCGTCAAGCCTGATAAATGATATGAAATCGCAAGAAAAATATTGTTGCAAAAACATTTCGCCGCCTCGATGTCGAAAGGACAAAAGAGGACATTGCCTCTGGCCAAAGACGTAGCAGCCGAGGACGAAGACAAATATTGATAGCATCTGCGGCGAGCAGTTAAAAAACGAGCCAAAATGAAATGAAAATTGCGCAGCAAGGATGTGGCAGACAACGCCAGCCCAGGAATAAAATAACCTGCTCAGGCTGAGGGGTACGGGGTAAACAACAAAAGCATTGCCACAACGACGTTGCACTTGAAAGGCGTGTAATGCAAAGCAATTTGGTATGACGAGGCAAGGTATCCAAGCTATCCAAGCCAGCCAAGTGCTCTGCAGATCATCAGGTACGTGGCACCAGACAGCTTGCTAAACGGTCTGCCGGCCAGCCCGAGAGCGCCATGTTTGCATGCCCCGCCCCAGCCCCCTGCCCACCTCCCTCGACACACTCGCACTTCCCCACTTGATGACTGAGTTGAACGCTGGCCAAGTGAATTTTACAGATTTTACTGCATAATACTCGGATGCGCTCAGCGAATGGCCACACTGACTACACAGCGGGAAAAACGGTACTATCTTCGAAATAACTCAATTTATCGCATTCTAAACGATGGATTCTATTAAAAAGGTGTATCCTAAAATAAAAACCATTAAGAACAGAGCAGATTATTCAGGCGGAATAATACAATCGAATGTTATCTCTGCTCTGCCTAGTCAAGGGATTTGTCCGTTGCATATCTTCGCTGTTTTTTATCCAATCGTAAGGGGAAGGCGAAAAGGTATAAAAAATCGAATTCAAACTTAATCTGCTTTATGCAAATAAATCCAAATAATTATGTCTCTAGCTATTATAGTCTGCGAGATCTAGGCAAAAGATCATTGGGACATGGCTATATCCAGTCAGCTCGTCGTCCTGATCAAGAATATATATACTTCGTGGAGTCTGCCATGCCAATAAGTTCTCCCATTTTGCATTACTTTAATAGACCCTTCTGTACTTTCTCAACGCACAGGGTTAAATTTAAGCTCTTAAAACTTGTATAATTAGAAACAACTGAACAAAGTCTTAGGAATAAAAACTGTAGCTTTTAGAATGAAGTTATGTGACGCTATGTTCAAGTGGTAAAAACCCTTAAAATATAGCTAAATTCACATTAAATTCTGTGATTGAGGTGTCTAAATTGTCATCTAACTTCAAAATGTTGTCACATCAGACTCGTGAGTTCAAATCCTATTCAAAATAAATAAATTATAAATTATTAAAATATAATAACGACAAAAATAAAACACTGAATAATATAGTATTCGTCACAATATTTTATTGAATTGTCAAGGCATCAACTTCTATCTATAAATTGTGGGAGTCAATTAATAATAAATTTAGCTTTAAATGCTACATTTTCGTTCTTAGCGAGATATGAAGTTCGAAATGCATGGTTTTCGAGGACGGAATTGTTGATTTTTTCGCTCCGTGTAGGGCTGAAGTGAGAGTATTTATATTGACTAGTTGAGATTAGGGAATGTACAATAGATAAAATTCTTCAATTACAATATCATTTGGTGTGATTTGCGGCAGTTAAAATCCAATCAGCTCACGAGTACTCGATCGAAAAATTGATATGCCATTCTATCGACAGCATTTGAATATATAACTAAACAGTGGAATCAGCATTCTATATGGCATCAAAGCAGTCGCTGACCATTTGGGCCAGGACTGAGAATATTTTAGCCTGCTGCAAGCTCAAGTGACATCAATCTGTCCCAGAGCCCAGGAAGCACACACTCGACTGCATTGTTTGTCAGCCTAATGTCTCTGCAGGTCTGCAAAAACAGGAGCACAATAAGATGAAGATGAAGCACACCTGAGGGTGGGTGTTGTAGGGGGGTTGGAGGGTTGGAAGGTTGGAAGGTTGGAGGGTCGGAGACTGGACCCATCATTTTGGCAACGTTCTGCGGTGGCTTTGGAGCTGCTCAAGTGATTTTCAGCCAGGAGGCTGCAGCATCGCGGGCTACGAACTTAAAAATCAATTTGTTTGCCTGTGATTTAGTGTAATTTAAGCGCACTACTGAAAGAGATATATGGGCACTTCAGCCGGCCAAGGTGACTTTGTTTCTCTCCCTCTCTCTACTTCCCTACCTCTCTCTTTCTCTCTGTCTTCCACCTTCTCTCTGCGAGCCTTCTGGGTGCGTGTGTGTGACAGTTCATTAGTATGCCAGCGCCAAATGGTGAATGGTGAATGGCAAATGGCAAATGGCATTGCCAAAGTGATTCTTAGTACACCGAGCTCTGATTGAGATTTTTAACTTGAGCTGCGTCGCCAACCTCAGCTCAATCTCCGCTACCGCTCCCTCCCCCTCTCTGCCCCTCTCTACCATACAACTGCAGCCCAAGCCGTTTGTCAGCGGCTGACATGAATAAGTCATACCCAAAAGGCAGCTCTGCCAACCTTCGTTTCTTTTTTTTTTTTGTAGAAAAAAAGCTGTTTTAGACGACAAACAAATAAAGCTTAAAATTTGTGCAAAGTAGCCAGAAAATAGTCAAGTTGTTCATCAAAATTTCCACGTTTTCCAATAACAATTCATACCAAAGAATTTGTATTGTACCGTTTTGCAGTCGTTCCATAGACGGTTGCGTCCGTCTGATCGGCTGCCTTCCAACTGTTTTTCAATTTTTGTATTGCTTAAAATTATATTAAATTTTTTAAACACAGCAAAAATATCGAAGATATTGATTTTGATATTTTGCTTTAAATCAGCGAACGATCAAAATAGAGCCAACAGATCTATAATTCTTTCTTATTTGAGAATTTGTTTAAGAAGTTTATGAAAAGGCTGACAAAAAGCTTCATAATTTCGGTAAAAAATACTCTTCAAAAACGGTCAGATTTAACGGGAAAAGAGCGTATATGGCAACACTACTGTCAGCTGTATAACGCATCTACGAGTACCTCAGTTAAAGTCAGTCAACTCTTCCATGCTCTCCCTCTCGCTCTCTCTGTTTCCGTCTCTGTCGGCCACCACAGTCAATGACATGTGTAATATTTGTCTTTCTCCAAAATGGCAGCCAATACACAGAGTTGTCAACTCATGCGCTCGACTGCCTGCCAAGAGTAATGATGCCTCCGACTTCCCTGCAGTGCCTTCCACTCCCATCCCATCCCATCCCATCCCATTCTATCCAGGACAGGATGCTCCTCTGCACTCCTGCTTTGTCAGCGGCTAAGTGCAAGTTAAACCAAAAGTAATGGCGCATTTGCCAGAAACCAAACTGGAAGGAAAGAAGAACACGAGCAAAAAGAATACGACATGGAGCTGCATCTGTTGAGATTCGGGCACTATGCCCAATCCCAATGCAACAACGGCAAAATGAATGGTCATTGCTTAAGTTTTTCAACTTGATTGCACATATCTATATACAGTTACTAAAGTATGTATATGCAGTATTTGCGCTTTAAGCAGCTTAAAGCTTATTACATTTTTGAGTTGGAAGACAGGACAAGACAAGAGCAACAATTAGACAAGAGATGTGAATTCTAAGCAAAAACGCTTGATGAACAGTTTTTTTTCTGTAGTAACCTAAGGTTCCACTTGAATTTGTAATCTTATCTTTTATTTGAAGTGCTGACAAATATCTTTTCCTTGATGAACTTTGGAATTTAGTTGCTCTATATCGATATAAATCATTCAGTGTCAATGGTTTTTGCATCAGGTCCATTAAACATTATGATATAATTATGTTATGATATTTGATATGTGTTATGTTATTTAATAGGATAATGAATAAAGTATAATAGCAAAGGTCATTTTTTCCAAAAGAAAGTTATACATTTTTTATTTTCAATGCAATTTATTATTTATTTAGTAAGGCTCAAGTGAACTCATCCAACTGATTTGCCGACCAGAAGATAAGGATGGAGATGCAATTAAATATGAGCGTTTTAGTATTCACCAATTTATTAATCAATCAATCAATATAAGTTCCTATATCTTTATAATGATAATGTTGCACATTACTTATTATTGTATGAATACAAGGTTTGATAACACTTAAGTGAGAACCGTTTCTGATTACCAACTTCCTTTTGTTAATCGGATTTTTATCGACTAGGGCTCAGGGAAGGCTTGGCATACAATATTTGAAATAAACTTGATCTGCGTAAGTTATGCATCTACTTATATTTCCAAAATAGTCAATTTAGCTATTTATTTATAGTTTTCGTGTTTAGTATATAAATTCCGAAATCGACGCGTCTATGAAGATGGGCAGACAGACGGTCTGGGCTATATCAACTCAGTTGCAATTTGGAATTCAGTTTGTTCGCGAATATTCGAAGGGATCGACCATGAACACCTTGCCGAGGGTATTCTTCGATATGACCGCCGATGGCGAGCCCGTCGGCAGAATTATCATGGAGCTACGCTCCGATGTGGTGCCCAAGACGGCGGAGAACTTCCGCGCCCTCTGCACCGGGGAGAAGGGCTTCGGCTACAAGGGCTCCAGTTTCCATCGCGTCATTCCAAACTTCATGTGCCAGGGAGGCGACTTCACCAACCACAACGGCACCGGCGGCAAGTCCATCTACGGCAACAAGTTCGCCGATGAGAACTTCCAGCTGAAGCACACCGGATCCGGCATTCTGTCGATGGCCAACGCCGGCGCCAACACCAACGGATCGCAGTTCTTCATCTGCACGGTGAAGACCGCCTGGCTGGACAACAAGCACGTGGTGTTCGGAGAGGTCGTCGAGGGGCTGGACATAGTCAAGAAGATCGAGTCCTACGGCTCACAGTCGGGCAAGACCACCAAGAAGATCGTGGTCGCCGACTGTGGTTCGCTTTAAGCTCAGTTGCCAGCTCAACGCCTAGCTCTAGCTCTGGCTCTGGCTCTCTTTAGGCCCGTCTAAAATTCTGTTAAGATGAACTGTTTCATCCTTTTGCATTTTCTCCAAAACACCGTTTTTTTTTGTACCAATAATTGTAATACTATGAAATACAATACATATTTTCAATATATGAACACGTATTCTTCTGCTTGTTACCAGCGTTCTCACAAAGTTACAGCTCTGTTTTACCCATTTTCAATGGGTACAGGGTATAGTGGGGCATATTTGCGCTCGAAGTGGTGTGGTCCGGTGCTTGCCTTGGGCTACAAGAGAACATTCACCTCAATATGATCACCTTGTCGGTTGCTCCGTTCCTCCATTCGTGGCATTCAATTTGCTGTTGGCCTTTGTGCCTGCAACTGTAATTCTGCATGTAACTGCAAGCCGTGGCCGGGGTTGCCAGATTGGGGATTGTATACTGGTGAAATGGGAACAAAATGTGGCCACCTTGCCCAGTTGCCAACTTGCAGCAAATTTGCGTGCAACCGCAATGTCAGCTCCATTTACAGTTGTATGCGTGTGATTGCGACGCGTTGGAGGCAGATGCAAAATGTACAGAGCGAAACAGAAACGGGGGCAGGGGAAATTGGACTACGTATGCCATATGCAACAACAAAACAGGAACAAAATAAAACAACTGCACAATAACAACTGCTGTGGCAACAACTAACAATTAACTGGGGCATGCTGATAGTCCAGATACCGAGTGAATTTATGAGAGCACTCGCATAGCAGTTATGATCATAAATACACTCCGAGTAGGAGCGACAGGCTCTATTCAGAAATAAATGGTTGCTTTCAAATCAAAAACTATTTAAATGCTACCAGTAGCGGCTGGCTGACAAGTCGGGCGCACTCGACGGTAGAATGTGCACCGATTTTCGATTTTAAATACCCAAAAGTTATAGTACATATAGTGAAAAATTTAACATACTATGAAAGTTATTAAAAATATATTCTCATATATAGCCGTATACTTTTTACGATTTATTTACCTGATGCGGTGAGTCGAGTAAAAAAAGTTAAGCTGAGTTTGAATATCGATGTTGAGACATTCTTTTTTGAAATAGTATACATTGAAATAAAAATCAAGAGCTTTTGTGTTTAAAACAAGAACTTTAATAAGCCCTCATTTTAATTATTCAAAAATAAAAATCTTTATTTAAGCGCGTTTTTTTAAATTATTTTTTATTTAATTATTTTTATTTGTATGAATTTTTAAGAATCATGATATTATGAACATAATATGAACATAATATATTCATGAATAATAATTTATTAACAATTTTATAAATAATTTAGCATTCTCGATACCCTGTACCCAAGGGTTTAATGGGTAAAAACTGGGTTAATTAGCCATATCCTTCGGTCTGTCTGTCTATATGAACGCTGAGATCTCGGAAACTAGAGAAGCTAGAGCAAACATTTTTGGTATGTGGGTAGCTGTATTCAATACGCAGATCAAGTTTATTTCAAATTTTGGGTGCCATGCCCCCATTACCACCAAATTAATAAAAAAAAAAACCCACGTAACCAGCGTAAAATCGAACACAGAAGCTTAAATAATATAATATTGAACGTAGAATCTGTTATTATGAATAAATACCCTCGACCGTTATATCTACCTATAGAGCGCATTGAAATCGGTCGACAAACACAGAAGATATAAACCAAACAATATTGCTGGTTATTAAAGCATGGTACCGATTAAAAAGTTGAAAAAGCAATTTCTGCTTACAGGGTATTCATTAGTCTGCTATGTCCTTTCTGTTTTAGATTTAATTCTTCTTCCTCCCACTCGTTTTTGCTAATTTTTACAGGCTATTGTGAGGGGTCGCTTGGGTCTGGCATTAACCACATTGTATAGCACGTTGTTTGGGGAATCCGAGAGCTATTGGTTCGCATTGTGAGATATGTTTATCACTTTATAATTGGTTTTCGACCCTTAACAGTAGGCACTCCTCGCTCTATCCCCCAGCCTGTCCATGGAGGGGACACGAATGCAATGCGAAATTTGTTGTGCAGTGCAGCATTTTGAAGTGGCAAGACTCTGTTGCAATTGCTGTTGTTGTTGTTGCAGTTGTTGTTTTGCTGTGTTGTGTTGTGCTTGTTTTTACTGCACTTAAAACTTTTGAAGTTGCATCGAGGCGAGGCAGGGAGGGCAGAGAGGGCCGAGGGGCATGCGATTCGATGTAAGGTTACGAAGGAGTTATGCAGAATTGGTTGAAGGGCAAAGGCGAATTGCAGCTATGACGACTGCAGCAAAGAGTTGTTACGAATTTCTGGTTTCACGCTGTCTGATTTTGATTGGAAATTTTCGTGCGCTCTGCTCTAAGCAGCTGTAGCAGCAGCAGCAGCAGCAGCAGCAGCAGTAGCAGTAGCAGTAGCAGCATCATCGTCAAATGGGATACTTTTTGTTTGGCATGGACAAGGGCCAACAGCATGGAAATGGAATTGAGCAGAGAAAGGAGACAGATGGCGGGACGCAGTGAGATTGAGGGGGGAGCTCAGCTGAATGAAGCTACAGCGAACTTCGGCCGACAGTTGGCAACAGGAAACAAGCCAAAGAAGAGCATACTTCCGCAATTGTGCTGTGCTGTTGGGATCCGCAAATATGTCACGATAAACAACAACAGAAATAACAATAACAACAGCAGTAGCAGTGGCAGTAGCAGTAGCAGTAGCAGTGGCAGTAGCAGTAGCTGTGGCAGTGGCAGTAACAGTAGCTGTGGCAGCAGCAGTTGTAGAGATGGCCATGGACTGCAACTTTTCGACACGAAAACTTTGTTTTTAACACGCTCTTACTAAACACAGTCTGTTAACTATATATATATATTGTATTATAATTAATTTTTAGCTTAAAGTTCTATTCGATTTTTAATTTATTTAAATTTAATTGTCAGTACAATAAAAACTAAATATGAATGCGAAGTACATATACCAAAGTCAATAAACTTAAAAACAATTGAATAGAAAATTTAGCTGATCAGATTGTATTGTTTCGATTCTTGCCAAACATTCTTAGAATTTTAGAATTGAAAATGCCAAAATGTCGTTATATTTAAGTAATTCTCAATAGCGTTTGCGCTTGTGAGCTTTTGTTTATAAGGCGATATACTTATTAACTTCAAAAATTACAGTAAATTTTATTTCTAAATTTATATTGCGTCTTATTTTATTTTTTAAATTATTAATTAATTTATTAAAATCCATGTACAACATTCTATTTCTCTGTAGCTGTTACACCCAAGTTCCAAACCTTTTTTAACTTTTAACCATCTTAAGGTTTGATCCAATTCATTTTTACATTGATGGATTCTAGAAGAAACGCAACTTGTTTTTTTGTCGTGACAACGTGCCACGAAAAACACGAATCCAGGCCCATCGCTAAGACATTGCAGTAGCAGTATTTGCCAGAATCTGCTTCAACCAGAGACAGGGAGAGCGAGAGAGAGAGGGTGGGCTGAGGGGCAAGGGGAGGTCAACGGGAGGTCGCTTTGCAAACTGCTGACTCGATATCCGGCTCGGCTTCTGTTGCCTTTTCTCTGGCTCTGCCCCTTGCACTCAGCCATGCCAGATCTGGGCACACTCGCGTTGATGAGACTGGCTGTAAAAAAACAACTTGTGGTAACAACAAAATGAGGGCCATTCAGCCTGGCCAGGATATTTAGGCTTTGGCCCAATAGTGTGAGGCACTCGACGGCAGGGATTGATCTGTTGAGAGGGGGAGTTGTCAAAGCAGCTTGCACAAATTGTCAAGTTTTTAGAGTGGGCGGCAGTTTGAACAGAGAAGCTGCAGACAGACAGCCAGACAGAGAGAGAGAGAGAGCCTCTTGCAAGAGCAATTGGAAATTATTAATTTCAATCAAAACTTTCAACATCGGTGCTTATCTATGCGTGGCATTATACACAAACTGCTAAGCAATCTAAGCAGAAAGTTTTTCTCATTTCTTGTTGCTTGTTTCTCATTTCAGTTTGCCATAATTCATGGCCAATTTCCAAGTGTTTTTCTCTTGCTCGACCAACATCATTTATATTACTAAACTCTCGCCGGGGTCAAACATACGCTCTGTCACTCTCCCCACACTCCCCATTCAGATCTATCTATTTCTCCATCTCCATCGCCATCTCCATCTCCAACTCTTGGCAGCCTGTCAGTTATTATGTCAGCTGGTCAATCAGTGCATTGAACGATGCGTGCGAAGTTCCAGACCAAGTCAGTTACAGTTTGTTAAGAGATTTATAATATCGCTTCAGCATAATCGATCAAATTCGAAGCCAGCATTCCCTTTAGAGCCAAATCGTTGTCGTCTGCTGCTATATAAGCCGAATAGTTGACTTAACTCTTCAAGTTTTTATATTAAATACTTCGATTTCGGTTCTAGGCACTCGTAATACAAACTCTCAAAGTACCATAATTTTCATAGCCTGTTTTTAGGCGCAGAATTAAACGCAATAACTATTGCATACTTTACAAGACTTCAGTCGTATGTTATTTTATTTTTTTCATAGTTATTTAATATTCTCAGAGAGTTTCAATCATTTATTTTAATCCGATATTCATATATACTTTTACCATAGTGATGCTGCATATTTCAATAAAATATATACAAATCTATATATTTAAACTTAGATAATAGGATAAATGGATAAAATTGTGAAGGAATTACTATAAATATTTGTTCTACAGATCGGTTAAATTATCTGAAGCCTGCTTCTTATTATTACTCTGTAAATTCGCTAGTGGTTAGAATTTCAAAGTAAAATTTGAATACATAAGAAAAATAAATAAAGTATTCGGTACCTGAAGTATCTGAAGTGCTATGTATATTAATCTCTTAACCATAGATAGATAGTATACATATTACATTACGCATGTTATACATTTTTATCGATTAGGTCGTGACATCAAAAATGCCTCCTTATGTTTGTAATATAGGGCACAGGGTATACAAATTATATATATATATATATATATAAAAGTATTTATATGTATGTTTTGTGGCAAAGCCACACTGAACGGTTTATTTGCACTGATTACACGTTTAATAATAAAAATGCATAAAAAAGCATATTGTCCTAATTGAATTTTATTGTTTTCTGCCATTTATAGTTGAAACATTATATTGCATTTCAACATTGGATTATTTAATTATGAAGTTGTTAGCATTGAGTTGGAGAGAAAAACAGAAAATGAACGAAAGAGGAAGAATAAATGAGAGGCACTTGATTAACACGGCATTAATTATAATTGCAAACATTCAAATTGTTTTTTTTTAGTAACAGCAACGAGACGAGAGTAAAAAGCTCGCACGTAATTAAATATATTTGCAAATATTTATAAAAATAACAAATAGGAATGTAGCCCATCAGTTGGATGCACCAGGCTACCTACTTTCTTTAAGAGTTTATTTAATTTGGCCGAACTCTCGCTGACCGAACTGTCGCAGGCCCCACTTCCGTGGGCCCAACTCTTGCTGGCTCAACTCTTCCTATTTCAAATCTTGCTGGTCCAGCTCTCGCTGTCTTAACTCTCGCTGGCCCAACTTACGCTAGCCCAACTCTCGCTGGCTCAACTCTTCCTGGTCCAAATCTTGCTGGTCCGGCTCTTGCGGTTTTAATTCTCTTTGCCCAACTCTTTCTGACTCATATTTTGCTGGCCCAACTCTTGCTGGCTCAACTCTCGCTGGTCTAACTCTCGCTGGCCCAACAATGGTCAACAGTTATTTGCAAGTTCAACTTGAATCCGAAAATATATTTTCAACAACAAATTCGAAGAGCTTTATAGCATAATGTTCATTAAAACAACGACTGCTTGGATCATTTTTTTGCCATTCTGTCAATACGCTTAATACCTCCATGAATGTATTAAAATTATATCTAAATCGCATATAATTCTAAACTCAGAAGCCCAAAACACACACAAATTGTAGTCAAAACAAAACAAAAAACGATTAAAAATCCCATTAAGCGTTCGTCGTGTGTTGGCCACTCCCCGGCATATACGTAAGTATATTTTTTGATTTTGATACGAGTGTCCAGCATCTTTGTCAGGTCCAAGGCAAAGATAAGTCACGTTGTCAACGAAGGCGCAGCAAATTAAAACTAAGTATGTGCGCAAACTGTGGAAACAAAGACACTCGGTGACCTTTGGCTGACATAAATTGATAATGTCGCTCCACGATTTCATCAAATGCTCTTGGCTGCTTGGCTGTTGCTTTCCAGAGTGTAAACAGTTTGAAATTGGACTGGAGCAAGAGCGGGACAGTGGCAGTACGAGGGGAAGCTGAATTTTTACATAACCACCCGTCGAATATTATATTATATAATTGTTTTTATTCATCCATTTACAATCTATTTTCGCAATTCAGCTGAGAAGGCACATCGTCTGCTCGATTTACGCTCATCTGCGAATTCGTAGAATTAATACATATAAAAAACCCCCGACAAACATTTGCCTCGGCTGTGATACAATTAACATACATACATATGTATGAATATATACGTAAACACGTACACAGTAAAAACAGTACTGGTCAGTTTAAATCTCTTTTGAAATGTGTACAGAGCAATTACAAAAATTATTTACAAGCTAGATGAGTAAAGTAAAGTACAGGAGACTATAAGTGGAAGAGAACAAAAAATGGAAAAATAGAAACATAGAGGGACTGTTTGTTACTGTGCTAAGAATATAGAGATATAGAGTATTTACGATTGTATATTAATATTTATATTTTTATATTGATTCTTATTAAATTGTTTCTTATTTAGTTCTATTTATTTATTATTGTTTTATATATTTTTTTTTATATTAATATTTAAATTAATTTCAATTTGTTCTTTTTTGCAATCTCGATAAAAATACCCTAAAAGTTTATTGCTTAAATTGTTATTTTTAATTTATTAGACATAAAGATAAGATATCATAATCAAAATCCCTTTAAATGAACTTTTTATACTACAGCACAATATTAACGAGAGTTTCACTTTAGTTGTTTAACCCTGAACAGATGACATCACAAACCTCAAAGTAAACAGAAAAAAGGAAAGAAAATGATTAACAAACGTGTCTGCTACAACAATGACAAATATTAAATCACACTTGAGAGTAAATTAAAAGCAGTGCAAATAATTTGTTTACATGAGAGACATTGCCTACGAGATGGGATTATAACTATACGCATATAGCTAATTTGTATTATGAGATGGATGCATATAGTATTATTTGCTAGAAACTGTACTAACTAGCTGACATGGACTAATATGGATAATATTCAAAAATACTGGTAAGAACATATTGCTCATTTATATATAAATATATGAAATTATCATTAATTAATTATATATAATATTAATAACAGTTAATCGGTTTTTTTTTTTAAATATTCTATGATATTTTTTACTTCAAATTATATAGCAAGTGCCAAACGATAGACATTATGAAATGAAATTATAAAGATGCATATTTAAAATGTATACAATATTAAAACATATTACCAATATATGTAATACTATATAAGCAATACATAGAATTCGAAATAAGATGTAATTTATTTAATTAATCCATTATAGTTATCACCTTTTGGAGTACACTAGCTTAATTTCATGCAAAATCTAGAAATTCAACAAAATCTATCTAATCCATTCGCATATTAGACTTGAAGTAGAATATTAATGCATACAAATATGTACTTATGTACTAAAGATACTTATCTTCCAATTAATCAATAAAAGTTAAAAGCATTAATTACAATGGCAAATCAATGATATTACAAAAATTATCGTATACCATATATATAAATATATATTAATTTTAATTTTAAATTTTAAAACGAGGTAATAAATACGATTTTGATATTCACTCGATGCGATGCGATATTTTAAAAACATTTGACAACCCTAGAGTTCAATTTTGCTATTTGTTATTGCCTCTGCTTATCTGTTATATCGTTCTATTTATCTGTCGATCGCACCTCGCTTTAAAGATCTATTCGGTGATGTTGTTGTTGATACTGTATTATCTGTTGTTGTTGTTGTTTTTCATCGGCCACTTTCTGATTTCGGTTTCAAGCCGCGTTTCATTCTCATGGCGTTCGCTCTGTGCGTTGTTTTTTTTTTTTATTAAAAATATGTATATGTACATACATATATATGTATGTATGTCTATATGTTTTTTGTTGATTGTGTGCTTATCGCGGTTGTCATCGTCTGTTGCTGTTTCCCTCACACTTAGTTTACCTTAGTTTAGTTTCCAGACCGAGCTTCAGTCTCAGTCCCAGTCTCGGTCTCGGTCTCAGTCTCGAGTCTGAGTCTCTGTTTCGTCTTTTATAATCGTAATTCGTATTCTCATCGAGTTCACTTAAAGTTTGCCTCGTCTCGATCCGAGCACAGTTTCAGTTTTACTTTTGATGCGAACACATCAAGTTAGTGAAATGATTTTATTTTGATTTGATTTTGCTTTAAGTTTACAATATC
Organism: Hypselothyrea guttata; assembly: GCA_035045125.1. Lineage (NCBI taxonomy): Eukaryota > Metazoa > Arthropoda > Insecta > Diptera > Drosophilidae > Hypselothyrea > Hypselothyrea guttata. Next base: position 47,638 of record JAWNNJ010002155.1, read on the forward strand.
AACAGTGTTTTTATTTCCATTTTTTTCTAGATTATTTTTTTGTTTGTGCATCTGTTATATTGAAAGCGTGTCATATATAATAATTCCATATTGAATTAGCGATTCCAAATTGAATCAGTGCTGATATGTGCCAATATATTCGTTGTCTCTTTTGTTTGTATTTGCTCTTATTTAATTGCTCATTTAAATTACTGCACTGAATTGAACGCGCTTCTGAGAATATTATAATCAGCAAAAAAAAGGAATATAAAATAATAATTCGCTTGAAAATGATATGCCATGTGACCGTTTTCTTGCTTCCGAATTCTAATCGCCTGGTTATCTGCTTACAGTAAACATGAAGCTCTTCGCCCTCCTCCCCGTGCTCCTCGCAATAGCGAGCATCGGTCAAAGTAACGCTGCTATGGGCAATGCCCATCTGCTCTGCTATTACGATGGAAGCAGCTTTATTCGAGAAGGTAAGTTCAGATCTATCCACATATACATATCTAATACAGAATACCTACGATCTATTTATATTTGTTGTAGTTGCTTTATTCAAATCAGAATGTTAAAGCTTGTGCTAAAAAATTTAATCATACTCCTTGATATAGTTTGAAATTATACCAAAATCAATATACTTACCGGACAATTTAATAAAAAAAAAGGTAGGACCTAATCGACAATAGAAGCCTATACTATTGTGATTCCATAATACTCACACTGTCAAGCAAATTGTATGTTACATATCTTCGCTGTTTCTTATCCGATCGAAATGCAACATCGATAGAGAATGCAAAAAGCTACATTTATGCTAAATAACAAGTCTGTAGAGTTTGCGAGATCTGTTTTGCGGTTTGGGGGGGAAATGAGAGAGACATTTAAAATTTGAAACAAACTTGGTCAGTGTATAGTATAGAAGAACAGAAAATTGTGTCTCTAGGTGAGACCTAGTTTACAAATTCTAGATTTTTATATTGACTTAATTGTATCGACTCAGCTCGTCGACATAATTAAGAACACATATTACTGATTTCACTTGTTTCATGGATACAGAGCATAAAAAATAGTAATATACATATATGAAAATTAATATTCATGTGCCCGATCAGTGGTAAAATAACACAAATAACTCAAAAGTTAAGGGTATACTACGGTAAGATGCGCCCGACTGTAGCCTTTCTGATACATGTATATTTTCGGTTATATCTGATTGTTTGCTTGCTCTTCATTAACTACCGCAATAAAATGTTAATTAGTAATTCTTGGAAGACTTTATAAAAATAGCACCGGCTTATGATATTTGAATTCGGAGAAGCCTGTATTTGAAGACCCTGCGGATGCGATATTTTTATCGGTCAGTTAAAAATTTGACATGTGATAAAGAAGCATGTTTTGAACTTGGACTGCAGTAGTCTCTGTTTATTTATAAATTACTCAAATGCAGTGCACTGAGTGCACATTGAACATTCGAGTGCAGTGTGCTCCAGATGCCATTAGTTGATTTGAACTATTGCTTTCGGTTCGCTAAGTGAGTGGGGTTGGGGTTGGGTAATGACAGTATGGTTGGGTTCATAGATGGGATCGGTAGGGAGATCAAGAGAGAATTGTGCAAATTGAAAGTAATAAACCGTGCCAACCCACACCAGTTGGCGATAGTCATAATTTGTTAATTGAATCTTAAATCATTTGTCACGATGACTCACAATTGTCACTTGATGTGTGCTGCTTGTTAATTGGTTGTTACGCAAGGTAATCTTAATTATTTGCTTCGGTTCGCTCCCCTTGTCATCCCGTTCGCTTTCGCTCCCTGTTTATAATTATCTGAACTTGTCTCACTCATGTTTCGTTATATTTTCAGGCCTCTCCAAACTGACTTTGAATGACTTGGAGCCTGCCCTGCAGTTCTGTACCCACCTGATCTATGGTTACGCTGGCATCAATCCCAGCACCAACAAACTGGTCAGCACCAATGAGAAGCTTGATCTGGATCTGGGCAGCAGTCTGTTCCGCTCTGTCACGGGCCTGAAGAAGAAGTATCCGGCCCTGAAGGTGCTGCTCAGTGTTGGTGGCGATAAGGACGTCATTGAGGAGGATAATAACAAGTATCTGACTCTGCTGGAGAGCAGCAATGCCCGTATACCATTCATCAACAGCGCTCATTCCCTGGTGAAGACCTATGGCTTTGATGGTCTTGATCTCGCCTGGCAGTTCCCCAAGAACAAGGCCAAGAAGGTGCACAGCGGCATTGGCAGCTTCTGGAAGGGCTTCAAGAAGATCTTCACCGGTGACTTTGTTGTCGACGAGAAGGCCGAGGAGCACAAGGAAGAATTCACTGCATTGGTGCGTGAGCTGAAGAACGCTTTCCGTCCGGATGGCTATATACTGGGTCTCAGCGTGTTACCCAATGTGAACTCATCATGTAGGTGTTGCCTGCCAAATTATTTGAACTTGTCTCAAGCCTTATACATTTACAGTGTTCTACGATGTGCCTGTGCTGATCAACAACCTCGATTATGTCAACCTGCACGCCTACGATTTCCAGACACCCGCACGCAACCCGGAGGTTGCCGATTTCCCAGCGCCCATCTATGAACTGAACGACCGTTATCCCGAATACAATATCAACTACCAAGTGCGGTACTGGCTCAACAATCATGCTCCCGCCTCCAAGATAAATGTGGGTGTTGCCACCTACGGACGTGCCTGGAAACTCACCAAGGACTCCGGACTAACTGGTCTACCGCCCGTTTCCGAATCCGACAACGTGGGACCTGCTGGCCTCCAGACCCAAACCCCTGGCCTGCTCAGCTGGCCCGAAGTGTGCGCCAAGCTGCCCAATCAGGCCAACCAACACCTGAAGGGTGCCGATGGACCCCTCCGAAAAGTAGGCGATCCAACCAAACGCTTCGGCAGCTATGCCTACCGCTCCGCCGATGACAAGGGTGAAAATGGTCTGTGGGTTGGCTACGAGGATCCCGACACAGCCGCCCTCAAGGCCGCCTATGTGAAGAGCCAGGGCCTGGGCGGTGTGGCCCTCGTTGACCTCAGCTACGATGACTTCCGCGGTGGTTGCACCGGCAACGAGAAATACCCCATCCTGCGCGCCATTAAGTACAAGTTGTAGGGGGGCATATACCGGAAAATGACGAGTATCTTCAACTGTTTGAACTATTAGTAATTGTGAATAAATTCAGCTCATTGACAAACATAATCCACCAATTTCTTTATATACAGTTGGACCCAAGTGGGGAGAAAAGCATTCGTATTTCTAGAATACTTCAATAACATTTCCTATGTGAATTGAACTCTTTTACGCCCTGTGCACCATTTTTGCATGCGTTGCGTACAAATATTAGTGAATTCTGGGGTCATATCTGCCTCTGACATATAGGCTGTAAACTCTGAAAGCGTAAATTTCGGTGTAATGATCCTTGAAATAACTAACACCCTTTGTACCTGGTACAAAGGTTATAATAACTGTCTGTGCCTTTAACAACATCTCAGCAACTCTTATAGCTAGGGAATTCAAATAGAGAATGTAGATATGTGTAGGCTATAAGCATATCAAGTTTATTTCGAATTTTAAATGTCATGCCCCATTCAATTAGAATTCAATAAGAGCCGAAGCAATATATAAGATTATCATTAAAAAAAAAAAGATATACTCATCCTCTACTTCACAAATTTGTTGTAAAAAAAGTAAAATTAAGTTGATTCTCCTATGTGAGCTTTTAGTTTCAAACCGCCTAAAGGCAGACCTTGGAAAGATAGAAAAAAGGTCTAAATGGCCTAAGTGTCGGCCTGGGAAGTAGAGAGTTAATGATGTTATTAAGAACATGTGCCTGTCAAATCGTGATTCAATGATATGCGTAGCCAGGTATTCTACAGTCGGGTGCTTGCGACTGATCGAACGTCCTTACTAGTAATCGTAACATTCAAATTGATGCATAATGCAGTTTATTTACTCGAAGGTGTACAATATTTTGTGGAGCAATACACATGCACAGTTTGCCTATTGGGATACCGAATAAAACCCGCAATCCTGGGACGAGTTGGGTTAGGTTTTTTGCTACGTGCAAATATGTTTGCAGGGATGTTTGCCATTTTTTGTCCCTTGCCCGTAATGGTAATGGCCGGGGCTCGGGTTGGAAACTGGGCTTCAGGATGCTGACGCAGCAGCAGGCCCAAATGGAGTTGGTCATTTGCAATTGTGAGTATCAGTCAAAGTATGTGTGAATGTATAAATGCTTATCTGAATGTCAGGCCGTATCTATAACTATATAACTGTGTCTATGGGCATCCAATGCTTATGAACTCATTGGGATTGTGCCAAACGATCAACGTGCCTTGACTGTTGAGAGCGTTTGACAACAGTGCCATGCATATGCCTAATAAATAAATATATAGGTAAATAGGTAGAATGGCCGAAGCCGGTCATTCGGATGCGCCCGACTGTGAAATACTGTAACAAATAAATATTATACAGAGTGCAGCAGCAGAGATGTAAATCCTGCCATATTGTTTCTTCAATATCTTCTACGTTTACAAGCCGATTTCATTGCGTTTCTCAGGATAGATAAATATAAAAATAGAGGGTATATATTCTAAATAACAACTTTATATGTTCAATATAACGTTAGACATTAGGTTTTTTTGTGGAAAATAAATAAATTAATACATAAGTAAATAAATAAGTAACAAATGTGTGTTTTGGTAGCACTGTGGTGATAATTGCTAGCGACTCGAACGCGTCAACTTAAACCAATAAACAATGTTCGTGTGACACGTCAAAATGGGCAAATGTTCAATTAACAAGTTTCCAGACTGCAGACAGCAGCCTGCCTGTGTGGCATGCAGGCTGTGGGTGGGCTGTGGGCGTGGCATGTTGCACGGCAACTTGTTATTTTGTGGCTGACTAATTGCATGTGTGTGCAGCAGCAACGTCGTCTGCCAGCGTCAGGTTGGTCAACATGAGCCGAGACGGGCCTAAAACAATCAGCAGCAACAGGAACAGGGCACGGAGAGAGGTTCGCAGAGAAAGATGGCCAAGTTTTTGGCTCAGTGCAGGCATAAGATTTATGCTGTTGCTGCTACTGCTGCTGCTGCTGCTGATGATGAAAATGATTATGATGTTGCCATTGATGATGATAACATCATTGCACTATGGAATAAAGAGCATTTCTATGCCATTATTAGCATCATTCAAGATGTAGGCGTTAATTTAATATCAATTTTTAATTCGAATTCCGCTTGTTGTACCCAGTACCAAAGAAATGGGTAGAAACAGGGTTGAGCATATGTGTGTTATAGACAGAAGGAGGCGTGCCGGACCCCATAAAGTGTATATAATATTGTTAATCTCACGATCTAGCCATGTCTGTCTGTCTGTTTGGATGAACTAAAAAGAATACATCAAGTTAATAGCAAATGTTGGATGCCACGCCACCTTTACGCCCTTATCGATAAAACCGAGTAAAAATCATAATATTTAATGTAGAAAATTGATATTCAGAATATATACTTTATACTGATATATTTATATAGCCTACAAAACGCAATGAAATCGGTTAATAAATTCAAAAGTTATTAATGAAATAGGATTGTATGCTTTCTGCTGTCTTTATCGTCCAACGGTAGCTTTCCTTGAGCGATAGGGAATAAGAATAATAAATTAATTTATTAAAGTTGTCACATTTGTAATAGGCTCCATTGGCATATGTTCCTTCCTAAAATGCACATGAACTTACTCGTATTTAAGATTTGAATAAAACAACACAATTACCAACAAATTGTTTAACTTAGCGTATTCGTATTGCCTGTTATATTCTATATTTTATATTTATATCCACCTTGCAAGCGAGCAGAAATTGTATGCTGCTTCCTTACAAGAGACAGCTAAGATCAGTAAGTAAACCTTTGTTGATCGTACAATTAAAATCACAAATATGTCGAGCCCTTCCCGCGAAAAAAACGTAACCAACAAAAGCAAATTTTACAGGAGAACGTTTTTTCGCGAGAACGCGTCTGAAATCTGGCGCTTGCGATATAATTGACAGGCTGATATCTCAGTAAATACGCAAGATAAAATTATGAAATTTTTTGTGTAAATGAGTTGGGTGATTATGAACATAATTGCATCAAAAACCGAAAATCGAAAAAATGTTGGTTACGTCTTTTTCGCGGCAAGGGCTCGATGTATGGAAATTTATTGGGCGTTCAAAAGTATTGTGAATCAAAAAGTATTGTAGAAGACTTACAATGTCGAAGCAAGCAAAAAATAGCACTAATGCCAAATATATCGATATTTTGCCCATGGTGAAACGCTCTTCGAACCGAAAACTAAATCAACGAGATGCAGAGGCTCATATGCCGGTCGGACACATTTCCGGTGCACAGTGCGTATGCGTGATGCAACTTCTGCCTCGCCTCCAACATATACTTTGTATGCGTCTGTGTTATGGTTTTGTGGTTGCATTGCAATTTTGCAAATGATAAAGTGATCCACAGCAGACCGGGAGAGCCGAGGGACGCTCGCGGGAGGAGCACTAGAAGCGCAGCTGGGTATATGTTGCGGTTCCTGTCTCTCCTGTCTCTCCTGTCCCTCCTGGGTGGGTGTCAGCAGCGGAAAGTGGTCAAAGCGTGACCGCTGCGCAAAAGATAAATGAGACATTGGATGATGATGTTGCTGCTTCTACTCCAGGGGGAGCAACAGAGGCACAGAGGCAGGGAGGCTGGGAGGTAGGGAGGCAGAGACGGAGACTGAGAGTGCGGGGGGAGCAAGTGTAAGGTGGGAGGCAGCGGCTGCACCGCACATAAAACAATCAACGACAACCGCAGGCTGACACAAACGCCGGAAGAAATGCAGAAATGAAGTCCGAGCCACAGTCGCAGTCGCAGTCATAATCAGAACCAGGGGCACAGTGGGCAAAATCACCACCTTTTGGCGTTATTTCATTTATAGCATTTTCCAAACTAGGTTAAATTGCTTTTCTACAAGGCGCAGCAGTAATGTACCTTTTCAAATTAGTCTGTATTATGCTTCAATAGTCGCGCTTCTAGGTTTCTATGGGCTTTTCTGGATGGATAATTTCTATAGGCTTTTCTGGATGGAAAAAATTGGCAGAGAGTAAATGTTTTGGATAACAAGCTTCGATGTTTATGATCACGTTTTTAATTCCGCTATAGCTCTTCATTCAGACAGACAGACAAACGTACATGGCTGAATCAACTCAGCTCGTCATTCTGATCAAGAATACATATATATACTTTATGCTTTATTTATTATATTGAATGCAGTTGTGCTCTATTGGGCTTTGAGTCGTTTTAAATCAGGTAAGGAATGAGCAGACCTCAGTAGAATATACAAATAGGTTGTGGTTCTCAACAGTTGCGTTATCAGTTAATTGTCAGTTGAAACTCCGTTATTCCTCAGTCATGGGATCTAATTTGCACTGAAAAAATTGTGAAAATGTTGCAGCAAATGCCTGGAAAATCAGCATCGCACCCCTAGAAAAAGAACTGTGGATTAGAAATATATGCGAATGGAATTGGCAGACTGGCAGTGTCTGTGATTGATTGATTGATGAATTGTTCGATTGACTGCATGATTTATTGGCTTGTTAGTTAGCTATCGGCAAATTATCTGCATAAACTCAGCCAAAAATGCTATGTAGCTCTATCAGTTTGGGCCCCGCCCATAGTTCGATGCATCCCAGTCTTTTTAACAACTACGTGCCGATGTGTGTGTGTGTGTGTGTGTGTGTGTGAATGGGTGTGCACATGTGTGGGTGTGTATCTTTAAACACTTAACAACTCTAATTCGTAGGCAAAGTTTGCACAGCAGTATTATAGAAGGGTTCGTTGAGCAACCGCAAATAGGCAATTTAACTCATTAAGCATTGACTACGCAGCAGCGTCGCATTTGCAGCGAGGAGAGTTCGACAAGTTGGTGCTTCATTTGCCATTATAAATATATATTATATATACAAGAATATAATTTATCAACTCGAGCCTATATTTGTTTAAATATTTTATTCTCACGAATATTCTCAGAGTAAAACAAAAGCTGTAAAGCATAAAGTTCAGTTCGATTTTGAATTCATATCAAACGTAAAAGCTGTTAAAATTTAGAATGTCAGTCATGGATAAAATTAAGTAAAACAGGTACTGAAATTAAGTGTTTTGGATATTAATTTTTAGAAAATCCATAATGAAATCGCAGCTGATGTCACTGTGATCACTCGAATTTGTTTTATGTGTATCTCTGCTTCCATACAAATTATTTGATGTATTTCTTAGGTATATGTCTCTTGAACTTGATATCTAATTATGCATATATATATCTTTACCTATCTGTTTATCGGTTATTATATCTGGCTCTTGTACAAAAACATTTCATATGTATCTGTGTGCTTTTTGGTCTATATATCAATATAGAAATATACGAGTATAGCTATATAGTATATCAATATATTTATCGAGTTATATGTTTATCGAATTGACGTTTTAGATATGTGCCCATGTATGTAACTATCTAGCTATGCATCTAACCATATTGCTAACCATCCATGCCTTAAGCTGTCCATCTATCCTTTTGCCTTTCTACATGTTCACCTAGGAATCCATCAGTTATTCTGTCTTCGCCTCAATCTGTTTGCCTGTTCATTCCTCTGCTCTTCGCAGTTTCAAAACAGCCCTCTCTCAGTGTCTCTGAGCTGAAGAAAAACAACAATATTTAACAAATGATGGCTGCGAAATCAACCAAAAAGTTGGAGCTGCCGTTTGCCGTTTCCGGCATTTCGATGAACGGGGTTTTAGTTGTTGCAATTGCTTCTTTAGTGGCAGCTAGGCTGAGGGGGAATAAAGCCAACTTTGTGATGATAACACACACTGGCAGCCAGTGTTGCCTAGTTTCTATTGAGAAAACAAGCTGTTTTTGCCCCTAAAAACTAAGCTAAAACAAAATTCTATTGTTTGCTACACAGGATGTTTTACAGCTCTATCGGCATTATCCTAACTAGCTATTCAAATTTCAATGGCAACAAAAATATTGAATGTCAAAAAAAGATACAGACGACATATGCATTTGCTCGCTACTAGCCAGATTAGACGGAAAAAAGCCAAATGAGCAACAGTGCTAGCAACAGTAAAAGCAAAAACAAATACAGCAATAACAATAGAAAGAAGAACAAGAACTGACCCTTGTCTTCCACCTTGACTGGCTTTGTTGTGTAATTTGCACCTTCTCGATGTTGAACTTTTTGCGCAATTTCCTCAGCTCTACAACTTCGAACATGGGGCACACAAATAGTTCCCTGAAAGTTTTATAATGAAAAAACAGTGGGCAAAACTAGCATGGGCCAAGGAATCAGATGCAGGCTCGGAAACAGCAACAAAATGAATCAATCGCTGCCGCCGCTGCTGCTGTCATTGGCTGTAATGTTAGGGATAGAATCTTTCAGCAGACAGCACATTAAATTTCACTAATAAAGCAAACAATGCGTGGCATCCACGCTCCAGAATACGGAGAGGAAGGGGAATGAGAGGAGCGTCAGGCATCAAGCATCAAGGTAAACAACAAGCGTACATACAGATGAGAAATTGTGCGGAGCATTTAAAAGCAGCAGCCTGCCAGGGGTGTGCGCTGGAGCTGCTGCGAGGGGGGAGGCAGCGGTGGGGCTGTTATGTCAGTGGCAAACGTTGTGACGAGCTAACGGACAGACGGACAGAAGCACAAACGAAGGGAAGGAGGGCCGGAGAGTCGGACAAACGCTCGCACCGACTATGTTTGAAGCGAAGCGAAACGTGCAACAATCATACGTCATGTTGTACGGTGGGGTCCTACGTCGGCAACACGCACAATGTAATGGCATTTTTATGTTGCATCACGTAGCGGTCATAAGTCATGTTTAGAGCACTGACTGCTGCTGCTGCTGCTGCTGTTGTTGTTACTACACTGGTATTGCTATTTCTGTCTCCTGTTGTTGCCCTCCCCTTCGTCGTCCTCTTCCCCGTCCTCGTCCTCGTCTCTCGCATATCTCTAAGCGTTTCGAACTCAAATGAACTGTAGCTAAATTGGCTGCCTCAGCTCGACTTCATTGTCGCCTCGCCCCTCTCGCCACTCTCCGCCCCTGTCTCACATTACATGCTGTCCATCAGTCCCTCTCCTCTCCCCCTCCCCCTACCCACGCCACACGTGTGCCAGACTTCTGTCCAGTTGTCAGTCAGCGCGCATAGCTTAAGCGGATATTACAAGGTGTTGTCCAAACATTGACCGTACATGAGCTTAAAGCAAAATTAAGTAACTAACTGATAGGCAGTTGTGGATGGGTTGGTGGAGGGGGGAGTGGGGGAGATGTCTTCTGCTGGATGAAGTGGGTAACATTGTATAAATTGCCCAAGGTTCAGCTAGCCATGACAGTTTGTATACACAAGTATTTCGAGTATTATTCGGAGGTGTTACTTACCTGCTTTTGAATTGACTTTTAACTGACACCAGGTGGAAAGTGTGGGGCATTTGTTTCGACTGCAGAAAAACCACCCGACTGTACAATACCCTGCACCCTAATACGCAACAAAAACCCCATATAGTGAACTATACCAGCGTTTTTAACTGTAAGACAGTGACAGTTTAATGTTCTGGGAGGTAAATTTATATTACCTATTAAAGATTGCATTTATTGTTATCGAATCTTTTTTTTTTAGAAAATAACTCTAAGCAAATTTTAATCTGAACTATGACAAAACTTCGCTTAACCTATGTCCCTAGTTATTGATGCGGAGTGGAGAGTTTAAACTTATTGGACAGAGCCGATCAATCGGAGGTGCTCGACACTTTAATATACTACACCTTATGAAATATATTAGAAATATCATATGAAGTGCATCAAAATTACTTTTGTAATTTGATTTTTATTGATTCTGCGCGTAAAAGGGGAGTGGCATCCACCATTTGAAACAAACTTTATCTACTTATGGCATACACATTCATATCTACATTTCAAAAATGGCTGTTCTAGTTCTTATAGTTTCCGAAATCCACGAGATCAATTAGACAAAGGCACGAGCGGACATACCGACATGGTTATATTGACACAGATCTTCATCCTGATCAAGAGTATAAGTATACTTCCGAAAAATTATGCTACAATTTGTTCAACTTGTGAAATTGAATGTGAATATCGGAGAATATATATTATAAAAGCATAGTTTTTTTTTAATCGTGAAAATAAATAAAATATATTTTATTTTAATACACAAATCGTTTTAGATCGGAATAAATCGTTATAACAAAATGTGCATATATAATTTTCGCCGATATATGAATTTTAACCCGTTAGTATCCTGAGCGCAAAGTATGCATCATCAAAAGTTGTAGTAAAAATGTATAAAACTTAATTGTACATACCAAAAAAAAAATTAATATAATCTAAATAGTTGAAGTGAATATGAAATACTTTATACGTGAATGTTTTTTTTTTATTCACAGCGGCTTGTAAGCTGCAAAGTATTTTCGAATCGGGTGTGTCCGACTGATCGGCTACGCGCCGGCTGTTCGAGAAATATATGACGTGGCTTCTATTTTCAATTAACTTCCCATGGGTGTTGTACTGCAATTGGTGGAAGACCCGTATGGCTCTGTAGATAACGACGGGTATCGTCAAGCACTGCACCACTCTCCCACCTCCATGCCCCTCCCTCCCTCTGTTAGCGCATTAGAGACAGAACTCAAGTAGCAGTTGTGGCCGCATCACGCCTCTTTCTACTAGTTCCATGCCCCTTTGGCCGCCCACAAAGGCCGCTAAGTTTTGATTTATTTGCTTGGCATGCAGACAAAAGCCGCGACCGTGAGATGCTGCCGCAATTCTGATGAGCTGGGTGGAGACTTCGGTACACGACCCAGCAGGCTATAAACGCCTTTCCGATGCGGAGGAGAGTGCAGAGGCGTAGGGGCGTGGCTCAGTGGCCTGTGCATAAACTACACGAGCAGACAATTGCTCTGAACTCGGAGCGATAAATAATATCTATGCCCATGCCATTGTTGCTCCGGCTTCTGCTCCTGCTCTTGTTTTGGCTTCATAATTCCATGGGCTGTTTCAGATGCGGCTTTGATCAAACGTCATACAGTCTTGGAGCTTCGCTTTCACTTTCGCTGGCCGTTTCTGGTTTTTATGATTTACGCATACAATTTGGACGCACCTCCCAACTCTTTGCTCTTTGCTCTTTGCTCAATTGGAGAGCTCCCCTTGCTCTTTGTTCTCCATCTCCATCTCTAGCCCCACCTTCTTCCCAACATTTCTATGTTCAAGTCCATCTCCAAGCCCATCTTCGTATTCCTTTCATTGACCCTCCCATTGTTGCTGCTGGTGGGAGTATACTGCTTTGTAGGTGTGTTCAGTGCCTTTTTGTTCGGCTCGCGTTTATTCCGAGGGTGTCTTGGGTGCTGGCGACTGGACTGATTACATTTTTGGTCAAAAGCGTTGCCTGATTAATGAATTGATAAGTCCGAGCTGTGCTCACATGCTCAAGCCATGGACATGGCATTGTTACAGTCATCGCATTTGCTAATTAACATGCGACCAGGACACAAGACTCGCGGCCGACTCTTGACATTTTCATTATGAGCCGTAAACCGTGAGCCAGAGATGGAGACGGAGACGGAGCAGTGTGAGAGTGATTTGTGCTTTGAGATAAGCAAGTCTTCAGTTTCTACCTTGCCCTGTATTGGTTCCAGATTAAGAAGGATTTTAATTAATTAGCCCGACAGCAGAAATTGCTGATAAAGTGGCAGCTCAGCCGAGGCAGATTATAAAGGCGGATGAGCCGAACGAGCGGCAGGAGCAGCAGCAAGACACAACTTGCATGCTCAACAAAATGTGGCAGCCATTACAATAACAGCTAACAGCCAACAGCCAACAGCCAACAGCCAACAGCTAACAGCCAAGAGCTAACGGTTAAAACACTCATAGACACTCACGGCCGGCTCGTAGAAACGTTCCCAACAACTCCCAGGCAACTTCTTCTGATCAAGTGGCCCCCGAGGAGTCGTAAACATGGCCAGCGAGCCAACCGACTCCATATGCACGTACATGGCTCATATGCCCATGCAGGCACACTCACTCACACTCACTCACACTCACACACACTCATACTCACACTCACTCGCACTCACTCAATGAAACTACACCCGTGCAGAGCGACGTGCAGTGTCGCCCACATTTGAGCCAGGCTAAACTTTCACGCAGCATAATTGTTCCAACTACTACTCCGCACCATGGTGAGAATTAGCACTTCTGTGGCACTAATTAATAACTCCGGAATGCAGCAGAGTTTCAATCAATTAGTTTTCTAAAATAATGGAAATTATTTTAATTATAACTATATCCTGGCATCCAATAGCATGTATTATGTAAGTGCAAATGGGAAATGTGTGTGGCGTGGTTGACCCCAAAAGGTATATACTATATTCTTGATCAGGATGACGAGCTTAGTCGACATAGTCCATGTCCGTCTGTCCGTACGTGTGAACACCGAGATCTCGCAAACTTCAAGAGCTACAGTTTTTATTTCGTTAGATATAACTTGTATTGTATTTACCAGGTTACCGCTCCATGGATCGATCACACGATACCATATAAAATGCAACCCTTCGTTCCATGCAACCTGGTGAATGCGTTTAATACATTTTGCAACTTGCAACATGTTTTATGCACAAAATCTTCAAACAATTAATTTTTAAAATGCAAACAGTTATTTTTGATATTTTTGTTTACATTTTTAATTGAAATCAGCTGTTTTTATCGACTTTCGATGAATGGAGCGGGGCGGGAAAAACAGCAATGGAGCGGAAAAATTTTATGATACCTGCGCTCCAATTTTATGATCCATGAACGGTTGCGTCTTATCGGTTATCGGGTAATCGATCCATGGAGCGGTAACGTGGTGAATACAACCAATTATTGTCTATTCAAAACACCAAACTGTTATGATTCTGTACAGATAGTTTGAAATTTGGAACAGATATTATAAATGCATAATTTTGTTGCATACTCTTGGGCTGAGATATTAAGTGAAGCCCTAAATATAAACTTTTTTTTTTTTTTTTTGTTAAAAATGTGTAAATTTTATTTATAAACTAGTTTTTTGCTACCTTCTTGGCAGCTTGACAAGTTATACCTTATAAATCTAACAACAATTAATCATAAAAATGTATATGATATATATATTTATTGAATGAATTAGATTATACTATGGACCTTGTTGGAAGGTCCTGTGGATGGCATCTCTTCAGTCTTCTCTTTTTATACCCTGTACCCATTGAAAAATGGGAAATACAGGGTTAATAACTTTGTCAGAATGTATGTAACAGGCAGAAGGAGGCGTGGCACGTGGCAGACCCCACAAAGTATATATATTCTTGATCGGGGAGACGAGCTGAGTCGATTTAGCGATGTCCGTCTGTCTGTCTGTCTGTCTGTCTGTCCGTCCGTCCGTTTGTATGAACGCGTCGATTTCGGAAACTGCAAAAGCTAGAGATGCCGTTTTGGTTGCTATAGATAGGTAGTTATCTTACGCAGATCAAGTTTATATCAAATCGTTGATGCCACGCCCCCTTTACGCCTAAAAATCAATAAAACTCACACAACCTCGTGTTTTTTAACAAACAAAGTTGAATAACAAGCGTAATATTAAACATAGAAGGTTGTTATTTGGATCATAAGCTTTCTTCTATTATATTTAACTATTCTGAAAAGCGCATTGAAATTGGTTAAGAAACACAGGAGATATAAGCTTCACAAAAGTTGAACTTAAATGTTCAAAAACAAGCGTAATATTAAACATAGAATGTTGTTATTTGGTATATATACTCTCTTCTATTATATTTAACTATCCTGAAAAGCGCATTAAAATCGGTTAATAAACATAGGAGATATAAGCTACAATACTGCGTATAATACTGATGTATTGCTTCGCACGGGCCCTGCAGCCCAGCAAGTGTATGTGTGTATGTATAAACAGAAACACACATACATGTAGAATAGACGAATACCATATATGTATGTGTGCATGTACGCATGTAAACAACACCAATTGCAAGGTGCCAAAATAAGATTGCGCAAAATAACAAAAGTCTGTGACGCGTGACGTCAGAGACCAAGCGACAAGTGTTCGAGCGCCACCTTCATCGCCATACCATGTGCCAAATTGAGTTTTGGCGGTAGCGTTGCCACCTCGTCAGATCGTTTGAATCAAGATAGATTAAATTATATTTAAAGAATTTTATTATATACTGAACGGGCGAACGCGCAGCGCGAGCTGTGGTACAGGGTATAAGACAGTCGGGCTTGCCCGACTGTCAGGTCGAGCGCGCCAGAGCGCGCGAGATTTTTCAATAAAAATCGTTTGAAATCAAAATCTGGTTTGGACTGTTTTTTAACCGCCTCGCCAACGGGGAATATAAACTTATTATGATTGTTTTCTAACCGAGAAACTAAGTTTTAATTTTCACTATGATTTGCACGATCAACTGGATATTACTAATTTAACTTTCCGGAGAACTCACCTTTGTAAAACCAAATGTCAAAAAACAGTGTAACGGCCCGAGATTGCCGTAATTTGTCACCCCGTATAACACGTTGGTGTTGGTTGTTGTGTGTGTGTGAAGGTGTGTGTGTGTGTGTGTGTGTGTGTTTGAGGAGCGTATTAAAATTTACACACTTGCTAAATATTTTGTTAAGCGGGCATTGTCCACACACGCTCAGCCCCCATTTTCCACTTGCCACTTGCCACTTGCCACTTCCCATCTGCCATTTCCATGCCCATGCATATGTTTTGGATCGCGTGAAACGCTTGGCAAACAACAACAAACAACAAACAACAGCAACAGCAACAACAACAACGAGAACTAACAAATGAGATCCTGGTGTAAATTGTGGTGTCTGCTGCCTCCCCCTCCCCCGCTGCATCGACCACAGTTCGGGGGCGAAAGTGCTGTGTGGGAAAATCTTTGCGTTTGCAGTAATCAGCACGTAGTGTTTAGTTCATTTGTGTGTGCGTGCTCAGCCGTATGTGTGTGTGTGTGGTGTGTGTGTGTGGTGTGTGTGTGTGTGTGGTGTGTGAGTATGGGGTTCAAGTGTAAAGTTTGCTTGAACATCACTGATGCCAAATCCGCTTTTCCCCGCCAAATCTGGCTGTTTTGGCAGAGCATTTGCTAACAAAATTCTAGGACAAGGGGCAGCTGAAATTCTGGCTTTTTCTTAAGTAATTGCGATTGTTCTTAGCTTTTTATTAAATTTCTTAATTGGTTAATTAATTTTCATCGATATTTTCAAACAACACTATTAATTTAATGCACAAAATCATCATAGTATGAAAAACTTTTGATTTCGATATATCAGCTGCCATTTAAGGAGTCAAATATTATTGGATAATTGCAAGCTTTAGAATATAAACAATTATATTATTATGAATTTAATATAAACAATTATATTATTTTGAAAATTGATAAACAGTGAAGATGATCGGCTTCAGTTATAAAAAAAATCTTCAGAGCAAAACAAGTTTATTTATTTATTCAAAATAATTCGAAAAATTATGTTCCTAGAATTCCTGTTACTTACGATTTAGCTTGAGAGATTTAAAAAACAGTTCGACAAAAAATTTAAAGATATTTCAGTATTGAAAAATTATTTTAAAAGTAAATGTTTAAATGTTGTGAAAAACTTGGCAGATTCACTCGATGTGGATCTCAATTGTTGGTGAAACGGAAAATATTAATAACAGCTTGGCTGTTTTTGGGCTTTTTTTCAAATGTTTTTAATCTTTATTTTCGTGCCCTTCCCGCCAAAAAAAAAACAGCGTGTTTTTCTTGGAAAAAAATTAGCAACACTGCTTAACGCTGGCTGGCAGCCGAGGCGAACGGACATGAGGAGTGAGGCTTTGGTGCAGATAAAATTGTTGTGCCCGGCAGCTGCTTTTACATAAACACCAACTAACGTTGAAATAACTTTTAAATGACATTTGTTTTTGGGGCGTGGCACGAACGCCTTTGCGTGTGAACTTTGTGGCATGGTCTTTTGCCGTTGCTGCCACAACTTCTTGCTCACTTTATTTGAAATTTTATTTATGCGATAGAAAGCTGCAAATTTTGTTTGCGTTTTAGCGACTGGGAACAACCGTGAATTTATTTCGCAGCTTACGTAAGTACGCTCAATACAAGTACAATTGTGTGTGTGTGGCTGTGTATGTGAGCCACAGGGCGTGGCCACAGAGGTCGCCCATTGTTAACTTTATACCATTGTAATCTATTTTTAAGAATGTTTCGAGTATGAATGTGTATCTGTATCTGTGTGAGCGTGTGTATCTACACTTGCAAAAATAAAGAATGATTTGTTCTTCAAACAAAGATCTTAAATGAATCTTGTTTTAAAATCGTAAATGCATTCAGCTAGGGATTAAGTTCAACTAACTTAAATTAAGTGCGAGTTATAACTTATTTTAATCTTAAAAGTTTATGAAAATAGATATAATTGAAGTGCACTCTTCAACTTCAATCCGAAATCAAGAACTATCTGTCTTAAAAAACTTCTGGCACCACAAATTTTTAATTCAAGTAGCTCAACTCCTCATATTTCTCTCAGTGTATGTGTACGACAGTTGTGTGTGTCGTGTATTTTGTGCAAATTATGCGAGCTTAGCGTGTGCTTATGCGATGCTTATGCTTTGTCGTTGTTGTTCGTGTTGTCTGAAATTTGTATATTCGTGTCTGTGTGTGTGTTTAGTATCTGTGTCCCTGTCCCTATATGTGTGTGTGTGTGTGTGTGTGTGAATTTGTATTTGTATTTGTATTTGACCATGCCAAGCGGATTTGTCGCTAAGCGTATTTAACCTTTTCATGATATAAGAGCTGCGATGTTGACAATTTTTGGCCAATTCCCTGCAATTTATTCAGCTAACGCTATCTGCCGCTTTTTCCCTTTAAAGAGTCACCTTTTTGGTGGAGATTCGCAGTGAACACAACAGCAGTAGAGGGGTGGAGAGGGGGTCAAATGTGAGCGAACGTGAGCATAAAAACAAACGACAGCCGAAAAGTATGCAACACTTTCTTACGTCAGCGCAAAATAACACGATATAATCCAAGGTTCTAGAAGTGAAACAAGTTTATACAGAACACAGTAAAATAGGCGCAATCAACTCTGCAAGCTGATAGACATAGCTATACCCTGTAAATGCCTCTCAAATGGAGTTACGAGTTTTTGTATATATCGCAAGTTAATTCCTTGTTAAAATCAGCATTAGATAAACTTACCTTCCAGCAGGACCACCAAATCATTGCGATTTTGGCAATTAATTTATATTGTGCTCAGTTTTTGGGATCATCCAGTCGTCCCTACTCTATTAATATGTTGGGAAAATGGCTGAAGGCATATATTCTATGGCATACCCTTGGGCAGATAGTTTCCACACAACATTACAGGTGACCAACATTTTCCTTCCAAACGGATTGTTTTGAGGACCAGAATTCCATTAATTACACCTGAATTAGGACGACCGTTTAGATTTTCAATATTAAAATGTTAGAAGCAACTGAGAGTCAACCAAAAGTTTAATAAAATAAACTACAACAATTAATTTATTATTTTACCTTAAAATGATGAAAAAATTCTTTTAAAAATTCCTGCAGCTTTTTGCAAAACTTGTTTCAAAGTTTCTTTTTTGCCAGGATTGCACCATGTCAAAGTCTCTCAAAGTTTATTAACGTTGCTTCCTTTGTTTCTTCGGTTAATTGATAGCTCGCATTGAGCAAGAAAAAGTAATTCCTTAAACAGAAACATAGATGATAATCAATAAGTATGATGATAATCAGTAAATTGTAAATAGTAACCTTTTCTGGCTCTCGAGTAATTTACATGTAAGACATAACAAATACTTTTCCACTAATAATATATGTACCTATAGAATGGTTTTCCAACATAAGAAAAACCTTGGCACGTTTAAGATCTAACAATGTATGATTCGTATCAACATAGTTTTACCATAAATAAAGGAAACTGGTCGATTTAGCAGTCAGTTGATACTTTAAACCAATTAAACTCGGTTGTGCCAATTTGTTCCCTTGAACAGTAATTCTGAATGACTATAGTGACTGTAACTGTGACTGCGACTGTCACAGTGACAAATGCTGTGACCTGGTCACATCTTTGGGCAATGGCACTCGACGGTTGAACAGCAGAATGAACGTGAATAGCTGCAGGGGATACGGATGGGGAGTACAAAAAGTGTCTCAAGTGTCTCTCCTTGTCTGTGCGAGTTCCATGATATGTGTGTGTTGTAATACTCCAAATTGCCAGCAATCGATATAAACATCAACTCTGAATGCTCTGAATGCCTTTTCGCCCTTATTCATCGATGTCTCCTTCTGTCGCCGTTTCTTTTGTGCCTCGAGTCGAGTGCCAGGGCATCTGTAGCAACACAACAACTCGCAGCTGCCTGGGTTCTACACAGAGAGGAATATTCCGAATTTGAATTTGAAATCTATATAAAAACGAAAACGCCACGGTTAAGAAGCCAGAGCTTACAGCAAGTTCGTGAAAATTCTATGCTTAAGTTTATACAGAATGCAAAACAAAATTAAAAAAGTTTAATGAAAAAATGTATTATCTTGTATATATAATTTTTGGATTCTTGAAGTCTAGATAACATTTAAAGAAGCTTTAATTTGCCAATCAAAAATCCCCATGATTATCAGTATTTTGGTTTATCTTGTTCCAAAATTGTATATACCTTTTTTAATTTTGAAATTCGCGTTTTCAATACTTTTCCTTGTTATTATAATATATAAATTTTGTATTGTATTTGTATTGTATAAATCAATATTTTTATTTGAAATTAATTTTTGAATACCATTTTTTTTCTCTGTGTATTTGTTGTTTTTGACTGTTGTTGCTCTCAATGCCACCAATGATCCTGTTGACGTTGTTAGTTCTGTGCTGTAGTGTTGTTATTGTTGCAGCTCCTGTTGTTATTTTATTTTAGTGCAAGCGAAACTGACATTGATGATGATTATTGGGAGTAAATAGAATTGAAAATGCGTCCGCCCCGCCCCCTTGCCAAACCCCTTACCAGCCCCCGCCAATAGCTCGTTTACGGCTTAGAATACGTGTGCTGCTTCAGTTCAGTTCTAGTTCCAGCTTCAGATTCTGCTCTCCGCCATCTTTCTCCGGCTGCCGTATGAGTTCGCATAATGCGCGCAAATAAATTGCAAAATCAATTGAGCGGTAAAATAGTTTCCTTTCATGGATAACAACACACAAACAGCGCGCCGTGTTGGGCGAAAGTCAAGCTGCTTCCCCCACAACCCCTCAGCCTCGCAGCCTCTGTTTTAGCAAGGCCACGCCCACCGCAAACGCCTCCAACTCATCGAACTCGTGGAAATTGTAGTCAGCATAAACTTAACTACAGGGCAACTTTGGCTGAGCCCGACTTCGTCACACGGGCAACTCGAGCGTGGGGCCATCAAATGTTTCTGCTAGGCGTCACAGAGCTGAACACAGAGGCGAAACTGAAAAGAGACAGCAAAAAACAAAAATGGAAAACATAAATGAAAAAAAAATGAATTGCGATTTAACCGATCAGTCGGAAGGTACCGATACCTCTTATTGAAGGCAAATTATCCAAGCACAGGCGTTGTTAATGAAAGAATATTTCATGTTTCCGTTGAGTGCGTCCGAATGATCGGATACGTCCGTTAAAGTAAATGTTAATTTGGCATACTATTAAATGTGGTTTTCATATTTTAAATATAATTTTAAAAATATCCTACAAAGCGTAGCACCAATGTTTTTATACTTTCTTGTCAGTCAAAAGCAAAAGTCTGCAATGTTGTTTCTTTAATAACTTCAGTGTTTTTTAACCGACTTCAATGTGCTTTCGGAATAGTTAAATATCGTGGTGGAGAGTAAATACATAGATATAGAGATCTGACGGGCGGACAGACATATATTCGTTATGAGCCTGGATTATACCTGGGTATAGTGCTTAACAATCTACGTTTATTTTGGCACAACAGCATTTAAGACATGCGAAAATAAAACAATTAATTTTTTATTTTTCCGAGGTTTTGTGCTTGCGTGAAAATGTCTGTATATTAATATTCTCAGGTTTTCAATATATCATCTATCTAATTATATATTTGTCTCTCTCACTCGCTCGTTTCATTTTCTATCTCTCTCTCGTTGTCTAATGAAAAGCTGATCAGCTTATGCGTGTATGTTATTTGGATAATTATATAGCCAACCGGTTTGCTGAAACGGGTTCCGAAACTAAATGTTGGCCAGTTGGATCAAAAGTCAATAGTGTCTCTGTGTCTCTCTCTTTCTCTCACTCTCTCTTTCTGACACTCTTCCACTGTGTGCTTCTCTGAATTTATCTCTGTGCTCATTCTGGATAGGGTTTCTCCATGACAGCCAATATTGTTGATAACACCGATAACACCGAAGAAGTCAATGTAGTAAACTGCATGCAATTTAAAATTTGTTTTAATTTTCTTTATAAATATTTCCCCAGGTATTTTGTAATTAAATTTTGGCTATTTTATGCAACACTGATTGTTGGCAAATTGGCATCAACTGAACATCAATCTGATAACTTAGGAAAAATGACTTAATACTCGAAAAATGAAAATATTTCCCATAGTGCACAGAAGGAAATTTTTGGGGCCAAAACTTGTTGCATACTTTAGGGGTGCAGTCGCTTAAAGTGATTTCATTGTGCATTTGGCGCATTGTGTGGTGGCATTCATTAAACGATATAAACTCATTACGCGACAATATCTGTGCACGAGTGTGTGAGTGTGTGTGTGTGTGTGTGTGTGTGTAGGAAAATGAGATGGAGCGGTAGGTGAGGAGGGTTTGTCTGTGTGGCTTGCTATAAGAACCACAAAGCAGCTGCGAGCACCGCAACAAATCCAACAAACACACCAATACAAATACATATACAAACACACACACACACACACACACCAAACACACACACTCACGCACACACACTAAAACAAACAGCAGAGCACATTTGTAAATGAAAATCTTTGTTGCAGAATTAATTAAGTAAACAATACGAAAATTGTGGAAATTGCTTTGAATGCGTCCCCAAACGCAGCACACACACATGTGCGCACACACACACACACATATACGCACACACACACACGCTCATACGTACGCTCACACAAAGTTATGGCGCCCAGCTGTTGTTGCTGTTGTGGCCATTACACAATATTATTATGATGCTGCTTAATAGGCAACAGCAATTCTGTGGGTTCTGCGATGGTTAGGAACAGCGATAGGGACATGGGTAAGGGGAGGGGCACGGGCAGGGGCGGAGCAGGGGCGGGGCAGGCCTAAAAGGCAGCCGACGCCCATTGTGCATCAACAATTAAGCCGTACTTTACATTAATGATAAGACACCGAGAACGCCTAGCGCGTGGGAAATATGCGTGTTTGCAGAACTTTCAACACTCGGAGAAATGAAGAACGATGCTCTCCATAAAATCTTTATCTCCTAGACGAATCTTGGTTTGTTCTACAATTCAATTAGCATTCTGAATATATATTTTTATAATGCATTCGGATTGGGTGCCAAGAATGATTAAATTAAATTAAATTAACCCTTCAAGTTCATTACAATAAAAATGGAATTTAAAGCATTGGATGCTTGAATCAAGAGATTTCTGTAGTATTGAAATTTTAAAACCTTAAGTTCTTATTTTAGTTAACAACACCCATCATATTTGTTGTAGTGTACTTTTAATATCGTTACAGCAATCCCACAACTTTGTCAGCTTACACACACATCTGTGAATGACTGAAATGATGAAATATGTATTGTATTTTTTAATTGAGTTAGTTGTATATTATTCATTCCATTCATTCGTTGCATTCAAATGCTACATTTTAATTTATTTCGCATTCACTCATTTTGGGAGCTTCTCTTTTAGTTGATTGCGAATATCTCAACTCGTCAGCGAAAATGAACGAAATGCCAACAAAAAATTAATATTTTCATACCGTGTACTTATTAAAATTGGTAAATATAAGGCTAATAACTCTATGCAAACGTATGTAACAAAAGATATATACCTATACATGTATTTGATCAGTACAACGATGAAAGTGTAGATCTTGAAAACCATTTGCCGAATGAAAATAAATATATATGATATACAGATCAAGTTCATTTCAAATACTTGATGCCCTAATCGATAAAAAAAACCAATGACAGGCGTAATTTTCTAAGCAGGGTTGTTATTTAGAATACATGCTCTTTACTATCATTTTTAAACGATCCTGAAAAGCGCAATGAAATCATTTTATTAATACCGAAGTTATTAAAGAAACAACTTTGCAGTTTTTGCCCAGCATTGCTGCTACGCTTCTTATGATATTTAAAACAAAAATTTTATATAAAATTTTTTCAAGTAATTCCAGAAGAATAACCTCCATGGAGAAAAAGACTGACCTGACAATAGACCCAAAACACACACAGTCGATCGCACTATGTTTGGTTTAGTTTCTTGAAATTCTGAGGCCTCGTTGTGGGGCTCTCATTATTGGCGTGAATTATGTTTTGAAGTCGCGTTCGTTGCTCAGCTTTACAAATTTAAATGTAGCCATTAAACTTCGCAAACATTCAGAAAGAGCGCTGGAAGCAAGAGAATGAGAAGCGCGAAAGAGAAAGAGCTTGAGAGAAAGGGAGAGAGATGTGTTGTTGAGAGAAATTCGTTAAGGTAAATGTCTCTTCTTTTTTCATCGCTGACCCATTAAAAATATCTTTAAAATGTGTGTTAATTGGATTTCAAATGAGAAACTACTACAGCAATGTACATTTAATCTAACAAAAGTGATAGGTTTATTAGGCTGCTTAGTTATAGGCTACACTGTAAACAATCTCATAGACAGTCTTGTGGCAAAGCTCTAACAACTGAACTTTTTTCCCTGCATAGGGCAAATTCAGAATTTTAACTAATGACCTGTGGCTCGCTCTCCCTTCATTATTAATGTAAATGTTGTAAATAAGATTTAATTGCCAAATTTCTTTTTGGTCGTCCGATATAACATTCCGGACAATACAATATGACGAGTTTATACAAACTTGACCTTAAATTTCCAAACCCAAGTTCTTAGACCTTGTACCTTAAAAATTTACAAAAGGGTGTATTAGGTTATATCTAGATCTCGTAAACTGTAAGAGCCAGAGAAACCATTTTCGGTTTGCAGGTTCTCCTATAATGTACTCATTGATCTCCTTAGAATTTATTTTAATCATAAAAATTTGCTTAGCACAATTGATTTCTCACTGTGTAGTTGACTAACGAGAAAGTGTTGTAGCACAAGTGATTCAGTGCCTGCATTTTCGCTCCCAAATTGAAAAGTCATCACAACAGATGGATCTGTGTTGCGTCGTATAAACGTATTCTATTGTCAGGGAACAGTCGATCCGTCGATTTTATGATGGTAATGTTAACGATTCGATTGACATTTGTTATGTTTGCTCAGCTGATTGTCATTGTCTTACGACAAAGTCGAGCGACGACCATCAAATGTTTGTCTGATTGTCTTGTAAGCTCGAAAGAGTCTTCCGCATTTGACTCGGCTTCTATGTCAAGATCATTCAAGTGGCTCAGCCAAAGAAATAAACTCAGAAACAGAAACCGAAACAGAAACAGAAACAGAGACACAAAGAGAGAGAGAGAGAGAGAGAGAAACTCAGTTTATAGACAAAGACACACTACCACCATGATAGATAACCCAAAGCCGTTACAAGCTTTACTTTCACTTGTGCAAACACGCAGCCAGAGCCAAGAACACAAGCTCAGCATGTCAAGTCAAGTCTGATGCGGCATGAGGCATGAAGCTCATTTGGCGGCAGCCTCTAGAACAGCGAGGGTCATCGGCGGCCCTAGATCTGGTGTGTGTGCTGACTGCTGACTGCTGACTGGATTGATTGGAGGCTAGAGGCTAGAGGCTGGAGTCACTGGAGGCTGAAAGCGACGCTTGGACGTCAGTTACGAAAGGTGCTGGCATCAGTAGCATGTCAGGGGGCAAGCCAAGCGGTTTAGACTGTCGAGTTCAATACTCGCAATCGTTGAGTCATCTATAGCTCACTCTCATCCCACCTATCGCTCCCTCTTTCACAACCCTACACCTATCTAGACCCCAAGCTTCTTGTAAGCGTTTAACGCGTTCCAACACATCAAATTCTTGCTCGATCGCGTTGATCTTTTGCTTCACCAAATCGTTCGAGTCTTTCACGAATTTATAAGTTTTTTGTTGTTGTTTGTTTGTTTTTTTTTTTCTTGTGCTGTAAAGTGTTTGTATGCCCAGACACGTGAACAGGCGGCAGAGCAGCCAAGAGCAACAACAGGTACAACCACTGAGGCAAGAAGAACGCTCTCATGCCTCCAAGAGGGCCTACGACCAGGAATGGTTATTGCCACTGCTGCTGCTTCTGGCCAACATCTGTGGCTCTACTGGCCATCTGCACAAATGGAATTTACTAGAGAAGGGCTTTCGCTACATGCAGGAGACGATGCTGCGGAACAGCCTAGAACGTGCCCATCTGAACTATGGCATTGTCTTTGAATGTCGCACCATGTAAGTGGCTCCATCTCATGTTTAATTGTCCACACTGCTCATCCATTTTACCCTCATATCCCCAGCTCTGATATTGAATTGGGCGATGAGCTCCACTTCCACCTACAACTGGGCGATCTGAGTGGATTTCGGCGACTGGATCCGTACAAGAAACTGGCTCTCTTTTTGCATGGTTGGAATGATCAGGGCAGCAAGGACTGGGTGCAGGAGCTGCTTTTGAGTGAGTTGTTGCTTGATTTGACTCAGATTTAGAAATAACGCTAGTGTCCGAGAAGTCTTTAGTATCGAAAAAGTGACAAGTTCTCTTCGAGCACTTAACTATGAGAGACCTCAGCTGTGAAATCTGTAGATGGGCGAATTAATTTGTAAATGGCATAGTGCGACCTTCTTTTGTCAATGCTTTCTTTACAAAAATTAAACATTCTTAAAGTGAATTGAACGAAGAAAAATCTCAAACAGGGCCAGCCTGTGCTAATCCCTATCCCAATCCCCAACCATCGATAATATTTTTCATTTTCTTAAATTAATTGGGTAGAATATAATATTATAAAGTATTCAAGCAATGTCTTGTAAAACCCTGTACATATGAAATAGGTAAAAACAGGGTAAATAACTTTTTGGAAATTTGTGTAACAAGCAGAGTATAAATATTTTTGATCTCGGCGCCGACTCTAATTGATTTACACCTGTCTGTCTGTTTGTGTGAATGCTGAAATTTCGAAACTATAAAAGAGAGCTATGATGTCTTGTTTATCTGATATGATAGGATATTAGTAGTGGAAGTAATATTTAAGTATTCAAAATACAAGCCAAATGAATTTGTAATAGAATTGCCGTCAATATCTCCCTCTCTCTCCTTCTGTCTCTTTCTTTCTCGCTCTCTTTGAGCTACGAACTTCAACCTTTGACCCAATCTTTCCCTTTCAGCTTGGACTCTGTTCGACGAAGGCTACAACGTGTGCGTTGTGGATTGGGGCAACCTCTCGCAGAACGATTACAAAAGCGCCTCCATGTCCATATTCGATGTGGGCCTCACGGTGGCCGGCATAATCGTCGCCCTGGAGGAGATGCGTCCGAACCACTTCAACCGTACTGGGGTCACATTGGCCGGCTATAGCCTAGGCGCCCATGCAGCTGGATATGCGGGCAGCGTGCTGGGTGGGAAGGTGGAGCAAATTATCGGATTGGATCCGGCTGGACCGCTGTTCACACTGCCAGCGGCTGTGGCGCCCAAGTACCGACTGGATGAGAGCGATGCACAATTCGTGCAGGTGCTACACACCTCGGGGGGCACCTTGGGCACCAGTCTGAAGTGTGGACATGCGGATTTCTATCCGAATGGTGGACGTGCCCCACAGAGCAACTGTTTGATGTTCATGAAGCTCAACGATATGCAGAACACCAGTGAGTGCCGTATGCACGACCAATAGACCTATTAACATTTTGTTTACTTTTGTAGATCCCATCGCCTGCAGCCACTCGGCAGCTGCGATATTCTTCAGGCAGTCCATGGATCCGGAGTATCCCTTCGTAGGCTGGCAATGCGATAGCTATCGAAACTACAAGGCGGGTCGCTGCTCCAAGAACCGACGAGCTCGCTTCGGTATTCACTCACGTCGCAGGCTCCAAGGAAGCTTCTACTTCGACACCGGCTCCAGTCATCCCTATGTGCCCCGCCAGCGCTGGGCTCGACGGCATCGCAGCTCTGGCCATACCAAGAAGAATAGGACAGGCGGCAGAATGGCCAATCAACTGGACAGAGAAACCTCAGAAGCCACGGAAGAGCTCTTGAAGGCACGTCTGTGGATGCGCAGCTGGAGAAAACGAAGTCGGGAGCGCATTCTCTGTGCCATCAAGTAGCCATAGAGAGGAGTCAGGGGCAGAGACAGAGCAGAGAAAGTTCCTAGTGATACTGGTTGAATCAACACATGTATGAGGATACATATGCGTGTGAATCAGAAACAATAAAATACAATATAAGTGAACGTTAACATAACGTCATAACAGATCCAGTACTTTAAAAGTATCTCCGGTTAGGTTTTTATATAAGTCATACATGTGCTAGAGTTTATACATGTTCGCAACGCTATCATTCTACTGATATGCAAATCCCAAAAGTACTTAGCTTGGAGTTGAAACATTTTAGAACTACTTATTCGGTTTTATTTCAAATTCACCAATACAGTACAGTTGAATGGTCGTACTCATACTATATCTATAAAAGTCATTATCGACATAGCCGATATTCATTTTATGAGAAAACAATTGATTATAATATAGGAACTCATACTCTTTTGGATTTTGCAACGATGACAACGGTTGCTACATAAAAATCATTCACAAAATATTTTTGTTTGCTTTTTTGCAGTTTACAGTAATCATTTTATTATTAATTTCATACCTTAAAATCAAAACTTTAACTTTTAAAATGAAGAATTTTATATGTACATAAATATAAACTCATCATACAATTTGTAAAGAAATTAATAAACATGTCTGCATTTATTATTAATGATTAAATTATATATAGAAATCTCTGTATGGAGACTTTAAACGAAATATAAATCGAAATTAAAATCCCTGGTATTTGTGAAAATTGGCAAGAGCGCATGCGACCCAAAATGCCCAAAAACGGGCTTCTAGCTGTACGGTTTGTTTCAAATATCGAAAAACTTTACTTGGTATTGTCAAAATAGATATTAATAATACCTAAGTTGCATTTAGAATGTAAATTTATATGAACGTTCAATCTCTCAAGCCTTGATTGCAACTTATATACTGAATGTTACACCACAACCAGTCCACACAAAACGAAGTTACAAAATTAGATTATTATCAGATAACCTTTCATTATTATATATTTTTTACTCTTAATTTAATTTAATTTTTATTTTGTATGCTCAATTTGAATTCATAATAAAGTTTTCCTGGTTGACTGATCTTAGTCGACATATAAAAACAAACAAATACAAATTAATTAGATGATAACTATAAACTTAACAGAAACACAGTTCTTACAGAGCTTTGCAATAATGGAATGCTGAATGCAATTAGGTAATGCATTCAGCATTACAGTTTTTAGTATTAGTATCTTACTTCTGGGCTTGGCTTTGACTGTGTTGATTTGTTATACAAATCAGGGTTAGTAATTAAATGGCAGCATTGTCAAGTGGTAGAGGGCGTGCTGTATGGCTCTCCACATGAACATACATACTATATATAATACATAAAACAATTTAACACTTAACGTAGCCCAGGTTCTGGACATGGACACAGACACCAACCAATATGGAGCCATGCCAGAGCCGGGGGCAAAAAAAACATGAAACGCGCATAACTCATGTGAAGTCGACTGCGGAGCTGGTGACGACGGCGCTATAAATTTCAAAACAGGAAGCAGCCAAACAACAAAAATAATAATAACCAGTAAACACGCAGGCGATCAGTCGGACGTAGCCGACACTATAACACTCTACTTTAATAGAACCTATTAAGGGTCGCAGTGATTCGTCTTCTTACTTTTTCAAAGCATGTTTTTTTTTCGACCGATTTATTTTATATAATGATATCTACCAAAACTACCACCCACTGCACTTTTCACGATAGATAAATATAAGTGTAGAAAGTAAACATGTCGAATAGAAATCTTTTTTGTTGAATACTACGATTATATGTGGCTTTGATTGATGTTGGGCGCAAAGGGGCGTGGCAACAAATATTTGAAACAAACGTTATATGTGGTCGATATTCTATGCTCCACCTTTTATAATTTGCAAAACTGACCTACACCTATCTTGATTCCTATTTTGGTTGCTCTAGATTCTATAGCTTCCGAGTTCTACTTCTGCGTTTGCACAAATTCGTGATGCCCTGTTGCACCCATTTGCCATTGATGCAGGGCATAATAATAGCAGCAAGAACTCACAACTCACAACTCGAGTGGAATGTTACAGACCAACAAGAGAACAAAAAGAAGAAGAAGAAGGAGAAGCAGAACAAGTCTCATGTAGACTGCAAATATTAACTACCTTTTAGCAGGGAAGGTGGGCAGTGCAAGGCGAGGGCCAAGCTGACGTCAAGTTGTAGAAAATTATGTTTTACAATGCGAAAATTGAATTTCAGTTTATTGTTTTCGCTTTTCATTTTGTTTTACGATTAACTGTAAACTGCAGCTGCCTTCAAGTTGCGTTGCGTATACGCCATGGCTACCACGGCCAAACGACAATACAACGATTCGGACCTGTGGCCGATGGGCCAAGGGCAAGTGGAGCGACAGCAGACACACCATGGGCCATGGGCCATGGGCCTGGCCCAACTTTGTTGCAAGTCAACGACTTTCTCTGGTATTTTCCACGTGCAGTACGCTTCAAATATGGCTGTGTGGGCGGGAGTGCGAGCCCTGTTTTCATTTCGGCTACGTTTTTCACTCAACTCTGTAGTCGCAACAAAATTCGATGCCTGCCAAATAGAACGGAAATATTTACTAGTTGCCAGCGTACAAAAATAAAATCTGAAAAATGAAAAATGAAAAACATAAAAAACAACTGAATAAAGAACCAGTCGGGCGTATTGGAGGCGCTGAAGGAGAGGTATGCACTATGTAAATGGTTAAATGGTTATGATTAAATATTCTCAATACCCTATATTTAAACAGATGGTGAGAGGGACGGATATAGGAACTAGGGAAATATTATGAAAGGGACAAATGAGTGTGAAACGAACAAATTACATGATAGCGGAATTGAAAGTGGGAAGCTGATGGGTAAGGAAAGAACACTATTAACTCTTTGGAAAGCTATTACAATTTTTTTTAGTTTCGTATGGTATTTTTATAAAATTATAATTTGTATTAATTATTTTATATAATAGTTTTGTTACAGTTAAAACAAAATTGTTATTACTTAACAAATTTATGCACTTACTATTGAATATATTGACAAAATTCCAACGATCTGGCAACTCTTTTCATAAAAGACTGTTAACAGCCAGAATTGCTAAATAAATAATATTTTCTTGAATTAAACGTATAATGTTCTCTAGCTTTAAGTTAATTTAATTAGCTTAATTAATTTTAATTTTACTAATGTATAATTTCAATGGACGCCAAAATTTTTGCTGAAATACATGTTTATGGAAAATGTAATTTGTTTGCTCTGCATTACGGTAGGATCTTTTTTGCAAAAGACTGCAAATTGTGCAAAATTTTGGAAAACTTATGCAAAACCCTTGCCAGAAGCAGGCATGCGATGCGTAAAAGCAAAGCAAATGGAAAAGGAAAAAAAAGGAAAGGTGAGAGGGAATGTAAAGGTGGGAATAAGTGCGTGAGGGACAAATTTCCACAAAGTAATGCCACACATTTTGGTATGAACAAACGCAGGAGCACAGGGACTGCAACTGGCACTGCGGCATGTTTTATTTTTCTAAAAAGTGGAACACCATTATTTTTAGACCCTGTACTTCAACAGTTGTGAAAAGGGTCTGTTAGGTATGTGGTTTTAATAGAAAACTAAAAAAAATAACTAAAAGAGAAAATAATAATTAAAAAAACAATTTTTCCCAATGTTTCTGAAATATTTTGCAAATATTGTTGTTAAGTTAAAGATGAATCTTATTTTTGATGAACTTCTTTAACAAAATCAAACAACGATAATTTTGATCAACATATAGTACTCAGTTGAAAGAGCCACCATCATATTCTCCAAATATTTATATCTAATAGAACAGTGAGTAGACAATTTTGTTGGATAAGAGTAGTACTGTGAAATGCCTATCCAGATCAAGTTTATTCATTATTCATTCATTATTATTCATCCCTTTTACAAGTTCAATCGATAAAACACCTATAACAATTACAATTTTAAACTTGTTACAGTACGAATAGTGTATATATATATTTTTTGACATTTATCCTAAAATTAGTTATATAAACAGAAGAGGAGAGTAAATGGAAGTTTCAGGGTATGCCACAAAAGGGTGCTTCTGATTGTTCGACTGCTTTTCAATCATTCAGTTTCTTCAATTTTGATTTTGTTACCGCTGTCAATGACAAAGCACAGTGTCTTCTACTGTCGGTTGTGTCCGACTGACGCATTTGCAACTGCTTCAGTGCTGAATTTGTTTTCGTGGCATGCTTACACTCATAGTTGCAGCCAAGTGGTAAGCGTTAATGCGAAAATGAGTCAGACTTCCACATACATGGAGTAGCCGAGGTTCGCCTCACACCCTTGACAAACTTTCCACGTACTTAATTTCCATCTTTGGCATCGAATCTACGAAAGACTAACGTGTTTTTAAAGCAACCATGGAGCAACCTGGCTCTCATACCATAGAACTCCTGGTTATTGTATATAGCGCCTGGCACCTGGCGTTTGTGGTGCAAGAAGTCCGGGCTTGATCCTGGTAAAGTTAAGTGTTTCTTTAGCTTAATAACGGAAGCATTTTAGTTGCTCGCTGCTACCTGGATGATAGACGCTTACACATACATAAACACATTCAAACGCTTCCGGCGATGTGTAATAGCTGCAGAAGCACCAGAGCTTTTGCCCCTGGCTTTTAGCTTTTGGATATTGGCATGGGCTTGGGCTTGGGCTTGGGCATGGCAACAAACACGAAAAAAACAAAACGCAAAAAACAAAAAACAAAAAAACGTAAACGAAAGCCCTCTAGTGGCTGTAAATAACTCGCAGCAGGTGCCGGCATCGTCTTCGTCGTCCACGTCCAAACTCTGAAGACATTCTGAGAATTCCGACGCCCAAGGAGTGCACAGTGAAAAAAATAATGTTCCAACATTAAGTTCCAATTAACTCGATCTGAGACCCTGCAATCTTTAGTAGAAGTTTTACAAATTAGAATGTATATCTAAGGAAATAGAATAAAAACTCTGAAAACTTGTATTTTAAAATTCGATAAAAAGGATATAAAATCTGGAAATACAAAAAGGTGAAATTATTTTAAACTAGAATAATAATCTTAAAATCATCTAGAAATATAAAATATTTTCCTTCACAATATAATATTTGTTAATAATAATAATAATAATAATAATAATCGACGCGTTCGTACAAACGGACAGACAGACGGACATTGCCATATTGACTTAAATTGTCGCCCTTATTAAGAGCATATGTATACTCTGCCATGTGTCCCTTTGCCTGTTAAATATTAACCCTGTTTTTATCCCTTATTAATAGCTACAGGGCGTATTTAGTGCAAATAATTGCACACAAAATAATTTGTGTTTAACATTATTTATAAATTTGCATATAGTTAATGGTAGTGTATTATCGAATTCCATATAACTTCACATAAATTAATCCAGACGATATGATATTTGAAACAAAAAAATAATTAGATCTATCGTCTCAAGTGCACCAATTTGGTTCTGCATGAGATATCAATGCGTTGTTTTCAGAACCGTATTCTTGGTTTATTTCTCGCTGTGTAGCAGGCAAGAAGGCAAGACGGCGTGCGATGTTGTGCGACCCGCGGCAACGTTCTCTTTTGATTACATGTCGAGCGGTCCGCCCATTGTTCTGTTCCGTTCTGTTCTGTTCTTTTCTGTTCTCTGTGCTGTGCTGTGCTGATTCTGTTGCTCTTTCACCTACGCCATTCGCCATCGCCATTCATACGCCATTCTGTGCACAGTGGGGTGTGAGTGCAAGTGCAAATGAGCATGAGAGATGAAATATTAAGCGTCGCCTTGCAAGTTCCCTGGACGGCGTTCTTCGACCAATGTCCGGCGTCCTGCACTCATTTACCAAATGCAATTTTCACTAAGAGCCCTGGCTCCTTTGCTGCCTCACCAGTCGGGCGAGCAGGCAGCCAACTGGACAAGTCAGCAAGCCGAGGCCCTCGGGGAACTTGCGCCACACAAAAACAGTAAAAAAGAAACGCAAAAACTGGGTTACAACACCTGACTCGAAGTGATGCAGTGGAAAATACCCTATATACACCGTTTTGTTGACTGGCAGTGTTGAATATATGCAGAAAAGTCCAATCGGAATTGGATATATTCAACTAAGAATCAGTTAAACACATATGTATTTTGTACGAAATTCACAGCAATTGTCGAACATTCTGATAGAAA
Source organism: Hypselothyrea guttata (assembly GCA_035045125.1). Taxonomy (NCBI): domain Eukaryota; kingdom Metazoa; phylum Arthropoda; class Insecta; order Diptera; family Drosophilidae; genus Hypselothyrea; species Hypselothyrea guttata. Next base: position 81,355 of record JAWNNJ010002155.1, read on the forward strand.
TGCAAAAATAAAATCGATATCTTTCAATGCATGTTTTTCGGCGATCCAACAATCCAAAGCGAATCCGTTTGTCACGACATGTGTGGAATGAGAGAAAATACACGAAATTGATCTCTTAGTCTGCATTACTTATAAGAAAGAGCACTCTTGTACACGAGCTGCTCTTCACAAAAGAAGGAGCAATTACAAAAGCAAAGGATCCACGAGAGCAACGGCAATCGACTAACATAGAACAAATTATTCGGCTAATTCTCTTTAAGTGCAGGCTTTGAAATAAGAAATTATTAATAGGTAACATCCGACAATCTATACTCTTTGCCATCACAGTTGGTAAAATGAATAATATTTATTTACTAAAGACAAGATAGATAATTACGAATATGGACGATCTTTACAAAGTAAAACATTTAATTAGATCTTTTATTACTAATCTCCTCATTTATTGTAAATTTATATAAATGCAAGCAACCAATAATATTTTGTTTTATTTACTAATCGATAGTGTTGGCTAAAATGATTCAAACACTCATAACCATGATCATACTCGTTCACAGTCGCCTCCTAGGGCATACAAAGAAAATTTCTTCACCTGTTCACCAGCAGGGGAAGCAACAACAAGCGCATTATCAAAGGCGACATTACTGGAAATTATTATACACTTAAAATGCATGGCAAATTTCAGCATTCATAATTGATTAATAGCTCAGCTGGAACAGCAGGTAGAAACTTTCAACTGTCGACCACAAGAATAACTGTTTGTCAACGATGTATGAAAGGTGTAATTAATTGAAATATCGTACATTCGATAGTTCGATAGTAATACAAAAAATTACATCATATATTGAATATATTTCCATTAAATTATCGTTATTAAGTTGTTAAAATTGCTAAGATGTATGTATCTATGTATCTATATATTCGTATAACACTTGCAATGAAGCTATCTCTATGGCTCCTGCGGCAGTACTATGGGCAAAATATGTAAACTATACATATTTTGGAGTTATCGATTGAAATGAAATAAACTTAAACAAATACTTTAAATAATAGAATAGCCGACAGACAAACGAAAATTGCTGTATCGATAAGTTTGTAAACCTTTGCTTATTAAAATAAGAATTTAGAATTAAAATCTTAATTTTAAATTTAATCAGAGTAATATGTCTTTAGTAAGTCACTGTAGATTTTAGAGCATTTTCCATATGTATAATTTGCGTTGCATTGGAGCATCCAAGTTGGATTTTTACTAAACTTATCGTGGCAAGAGAACTCGTATTTGTTTTACCCTCCGGCCATTTCTTTCTGCTGTCGCCGTGCACAATTTATATGCATGGCGTTCAGCTCGGAGTGTGAATGCCACGCCCACAAGCTGCGTTTTTCCGAGTTCTCTGCCTTTTTAATGACACTGAAATATTGTGTTGCAAGTTTTTGCGTTATTATCATGCCCACTGTTCACCGTTTACCGTTCACCGGCCATTGCCCTTATCTGGGACAGATGCCTTCTCATCAGTGTTGTCCGATTTTTGTCGAGGAAAAATTGCTAACAAAAAAAGCTATGATTCAGATAAGTAATTCTTAAGATTTTCCATGCTTTTATGCACTTATTAAAGTAAATATGTTTCTCCAAATAAATCGCATTAAAAATCATTAAAAGTCAAGAATTTTTGTTCTTTTTAAAATGCTCCTTAGAAACTGACAGATTTGGCAACGAAAAATTTAGTAACAGTGCAGACCAGGGCAGCATCGTCCACTTTTGAATATGTTCAGCTACCCATTACCATGGCCATTACCATTTGTTGTCGCTGTCGCTGTCCTTGTCTAATGCGGAGGCGCCTCCAGTTGCACTTGCAGCGATTAGGTTTTGGCCTAAACAAAGAGTTGCGTTGAGCATTCAATTTCAGGCGCATACTACTATTTAGTTAATAACTTTTAAGCAAAGCGCATCATAAACCCGTAGCTCTCTCTCTCTCTCTCTCTCTCTGTCTCTCTCTTTCCATCTATCACTCTCTCTTGCTCTTTCACAACGCTTTTATTTTAACAAATGGCCGGCAATAAACTAAACGCAGCAGATTACGAGTGGGGTGACCAGAAGGAGCAGGATCAGAAGCTGGCAGAGGAAATGGGCTCATTGCATTGCAGGAGACATACCCGAGGCATGCGTGTGTCTGTGTGTGTGTGTGTGTGTGTGTGTGTGTGTGTGTGTATGTCTAATACCAACTGTTGTAGTATGCTGCACTCAGAAAAATAAAGAGAGATGCGTTCTATAATAGTTCTATAGTTAATCTGGTTTGTTATAGAAATTCTGTGCGAATCGAGTAAGAATTGTGAATGAATTTAGATTAAATGAGGCAACGAGTCAGAAAAAAATGCAAAAAATGATTAAATTAAGTATAAATCGTAACTTATTTGAGTCTTAAATTCTTTTGCGATATTCTAGCAAGATAATCTTGCTTTTGCGCTCAGCAGTATATTTGAATTATCTGTTTTTATTAGGCTCTTTCAATAACATCCTGTAAACAGTGATTTAATTGTGCGTTCGCGTAGTGGGAGTTATGGAAAGAGCAAAAAAATAAAACACTTACCGATAACGATCTTTTTACTTCTACTTGTTACAATATAAATATTATTTGGTATTTTATATATATTACAATGTTAACATTAATTAATTATTTATTCAAAAATGGTATTCTAGAGTAAAATTTATATATGAATACTAATATGGCAAAGAATATTTAGTTTCTTCGCTTGAGCTTCAGGCAAAAATTTTAAATAAAAACCGGTATTTTCTGAAGTACGACAACTCGAGATTTTTCTCTCAGTGTATGTATGTATGTGCATATATTGTGTGGCAGCTGATATGCTTTTTGCCAGTGCTAAGATGCTTTTAACCAGGCAGCAACAGCAGCAAGGACAACAAAATGCTGCTACAACTTAAGCTTGCCAATGAGAGTGCCCAGGAGTGGTGAATGGGCGGTGGGCGTGGGGCAGGGGCCAGGGAGCAGGGGATAAAATGAGACGAGATGGGACAGAGCGTGCAACGGGAAACGGATAAGCACAAAACGGAGACAATGCGGAAAATTGTAAGGCACTAAAATAGGCTGAAAGGACTCAACAGCCAGCCGAGCTGTAGTTGTAGTTGTGGCAATGGCAGTCGCAGTATGTTGATGCGACTGTCTTGTTAGTGTTGAAGGAAGGAACTCATAAAAGTGAGCAACAAATTTCATTGTTTATGACCAGTATGTGTACACACACATATTGATATACCATGTACGTTTGTATGCACATTAGACTTGCGCTCATTTGTACGGGGCGAAAACAAGACAAACTGCCATGGTCCCAAATTATGCCCAAAATAAATTGTTTCAGCACGATCGGCTAACGTTTTCCTAGAAATTGCGCCCTATGATTTAAGAGAAAACAAATTTGCAAATGCGCATCACAACTTTGTTTATTACAACAGGCCAAATTGGCCAAAGTGTGATGAGGTTTTCCTCCATCTATAACCATTTTGTATGCTACCTTGACAATATTCTCTTCAAAATGGCATGGATCGTTAAAAAACTTTGTATTTTATTGTACAATACCTCGGGCTTATATGGAAGCATGCTACAAATATAGCTCTATTGGAAAAAGTGTTATGAAATGAACGAATATATAGTATATACGGATGGAAGGTTACAGACGTAACCGACAATATGCGAACATGTACTTTGTACATCAATAATATTTGATCGTGATGAAATTTTAAAAGTCGATAGATAATACTATATTCTGTGTGGCAAATGTCAAGTCTAAAGCTTTAAAACTGTGTCTGCTACATTTTTTTGAAGTACAAGGTCTAATAAGCACAAAATCGGCATTTCGATAAAAATATTATTACCCAAAGCCGGCTAAAGGCATGTAATTCCAAAATTATTTTAATCTTAGAATTGGAATTTTAGATTAAAACAAAAATAATCGGTGCTGAACAAAACTGCAAGTTTTTAGAAAGTTAGAAATGGAAAACGAAAACAGTCACAAAAAACTATTTGATTATTAAAGATTCTTGGACACTGAAATGTACAAATAGTTAATTGGTTTAAATCAAGCTTTATAGCTGAAGAAGAATATCCATATAAATGTAAAACTTATGGCGTTTATTTTAAGTTCATTATTATAAAAGATGTGCTTTACTCTTGGTCAAATTACAACTTTAATGGTTTTTTTTTTTGCTTATATTTACTGAAATATTCGAATATTGTTTTTTTACCCATTGAGATACTACAATGCTAAATTTGCTCAATTAGACCGAAAAAGCGCCCAATATTTGACACTACCGATAAACCTGGAACTGCCCATATTCAATTTTATTTTATTTTTCACAAGCTCAAATGGGAAAAAATATTCTGAGCGTGAAATTGAATTCGACTTTCCCTTGTTCATCAATATCATTTTCATAGTTTTTTTTAAGGAGCTTCTTTCCATAAAAAATAAAAAAAAAGCTGGAGTGGTTAGCTAGCTCTCCCAACTATTTATTAGTATTATGATTTTTTTTTTTGCCAATTCCTTTATGTTCCCTTTGACTGCACGCAAAGCAAAGCGGAGCGTAACAAAAGTGTTGTCCACCAGCCATGGATTTTTACTAGGCACTAAAATTATATTTTCATTGTTATCTCCGAGCACGCGTGTGTGTGCGCCTGTGTGCCTGTGTGGGTGTGTGTGTGTGTTTATGTGTGTGTGTGTGGGGGTGTGTCTGTGTGTGTAGGCGAGCAGCGGCCCCTGTTGTCATGTAAATTAAGCCGCCTCAACACTTGTCGGGCAACAAAGCCAAAATATAGAATATAAAATAATACGTGGCATAAAGAACACGAAATGTGGATTACAGTAACAGACGCCTACATACATCACACCCATCGGTGTGTCTCCTGTGAGGGTCGGGAACGCACTGAATCGTCAGCCAAGAGTCGAACGAGCGCCACGAGGGAAGTGAGGTGAAGTTGAATAACGCTTGCTCTGCTGTGTTGAGTTGGGTTGCACGTGGTGTGGACGAATCAACAGTTGGTTATTGGAAGCACTGGAAGCAGCGTTGCCCACTTTTCATTTTTCCGGAAAGATTTTCCATTGTTTAGTGCGAAAAACGTAAACAAATTCTATCCGATTAGATAATAAAAAGATTAATAAAATGTTAATTTATTTTCATTGAATAATGGGAAAAACAGGGTTATTTAGACCCTTTACTTTAAACAAGTTAAAAGGGTCTAAAAAGTTAGTGCAAAGAGGAGATATACATATGTAGCAAGCAGATGGAGTCGTCGTAGACTCCACAAAGTATATATATTCTTGATCAGAACGACAAGCCGAGTCGATATAGACATGAACTATAAGAGCTAGAAATAACAGATTCGGGTTCCCCTATTAAGTGTACAGCATGATGAGGATGAACACACAAAAATGGAAGAAGCAGAAGCATTGCTGTACTTCGTCTGAAATTTTTTTTTTTCAAATTGTGTGTAAAATATAGGGTACAGAGTATTCTACAATCGGGGGCATCCGATTGATCTGCTCCGCCCATTCTGGTTAGATTTCGGTTAATGTTTCGTTATCTCTTATGATGATTCCTCTGTGGTTAGCTTTCAAGGTGTCTTTTCTGTTTGGGGATACTCTTTTGGTGCGGTGAGTAGCATTAGCTCTTTAAGTATCTTTTCTTTCGAAGGTTCATCGTTTCGATCACTAGTTCATCATTATTGGGACTTTGATATAGGTTCTTGTTTCACTGAATGCCCATATTGTCAAAAAGACCATTTTGGTCAGCTCTTATATGTATATACCTTATGATATAAAACAAAAAAAAAACATATTTGTATACCTATCTAATATATGGGGAAACTTTGAATGCCATCTGAAACACAAATATTAAACCATATTTCGACGGTCATATAAATGCAATGCTCCAAGCTTCAAAACTATTAAATTATGTTTCAATTTGCAAACAGAACGAAAGTATTTTCTGCTAAAAACGTACATATAAATGTATATGTTACGGATATTTGAATGTATTAAAAATACGCAATGAATAGTATTGGAGAATATAAAAAAATAACACACATGAAGCCGACAAAATGCTTTTACAAATACCAGAGACCAACATTTTACCAACTGCATATTACGTTATGCATATTGCATTTATGCCCCAAAACAAATACGGAGTTCCAAAGGCAAAAGTAAACACACAGTACTAGTCGGCATTACCCGGACATGATTTCAATTCAAATTTGTTAATATAGTAGTATGTGTAATAAAAAATTGTAGGTACAAAATATGCAAAATTGGTCTAAATAAAGTTATTGTTTATTATTTAATATTTATTTGTTTATTTATATTCCTTATAGTTAGCCTTGGGAATTTTTACATAGCCCATTTGAATCTTGGCTCAATTGGTCAACTAAAACTATTGGCATTTTTGCATTTAATGCCATAAAAGTCGGTCATCAAGTGACTCGTCTGGTTATTTTTCAGGTGTGACCAGCTAAAAGAGAGACACGCAAAGATGCTTCATACAGTTTGATATTTTTTTTGCCAGTTTTTAATTAAATATGAATTCATTGTTTACACAGAACGCACTTGGTAATGCCAATGATTTGATCTTTTGACTTGAATAATTTTGCTAAATACAACAAAATAGATTTTTGTTTCTTAATTCAAAATTAACATTATATGGGTTTGCTATAGTACTAGAGACAGTCTAGCTCGCTTTTTTAGACCTTTTACTTTAAAAAAGTTAAAAGGGTCTTTTAATTTAATGCAAAGAAGAAATGTGTGTTACACCCAATAGCAGGCGTGACAGACCCCACAAAGTATATAGTACTTATATTCTTGATCAGTGAGACGAGCAGAGTCGATTTAAAAAATTCAAAAACTATAAAAGCTAGGGCAGCCGTTTTTGTTGCTACAGGTAGTTATGTACCATACGCAGATCAAGTGTATGTTAAATCTTGAATACCATGCCCTCTTTACGCCCAAAAATTAATAAAACCCACACAACCTCGTGTTTTTGAAGATAAAAAGTTAAATAACTTAAATAACTTAATATTGCACATAGAAGGTTGTTATTCGGAACATATACTCTCTTCTATAATATTTAGCTCTCCTGAAAAGCGGATTAAAATCGGTTAATAAACACAGGAGATATAAGCGACGCAATATTTGAACTTTAACTTAAGCTGCTATGTATATAATATAACTAAAATTTATAAAAATACAACCCTAGGTCGCAAATGTAAATATAGAAATCAACAAAGAAATCTCTTCCCTCGTGATTTGTTTCAATAGTGTTACAATAACAAAATACATTCCCCCACAAGATTGCATCCCCAGCAATTTGGTGTGAACTAATCCCCTAGTTAAACAACAAATTTATCTAAAACAATAGGCAAACAAGTTTCGGCGTGACCTGCTCGTGTTAATTATGGCTTTTTGGGTTTGTTATGCTAAATGTGTAAGTATGTATACATACAAACTACATACATATGTATGTATGTTGCCACATATTTGTGTTGGCATTTGTATATGGAATATGCTGTGTGCGGTATATGCATATGCATGTGAAGCCCAGTTTTAATGCATTTGCTGAGTTTTAGCCACAGTTGTCGTTTGGGTTTGTGCCCTAGTTTTGTGGAGACTGTACTTAAAAAAATGGCACTATATGTTTTGTATCAATAAATAAAAAAAATATATACATATAGAGCGTGGCTTGAAAGCTGAAATAAATCATAATAGTTTTACAAATTATTTCACTCTAATGGTTATAACAATTATGTATATTTTAAAAATAAATTCTCTAGATCCAATTATATATTTCTCATAATTACCCAACTTTGTTGAAAGTATTAAGTAAGAGCACACTAAAGTTTAAAATCAAGTTATCACAATAATTCGAAGCAAATAAATAATTTATTTAATCTTTCCAAACAAACATATATTCAATTAAATAATATTAAATAAATAAAAAGAGACCATCAATTGGAGATTGTACATTTGCAGAATTAAATTAAATAATAATAAATATTTCATTTCCCAATTGCACATATTCTAGGTACGGAGCCATGCCTTGTTGATGCTGCTCGACTGCAGCCTTTTCCATTGGTATTGTTCAGTTTTATGGCCAACAGCTTCAATTAGTGCAACAATAACAACTGCAAAAGTCACATTCTTGAAACAATTTATATAGTCTTTTTTTATTCAAATTTTTATAGTTATTCGCAGTGCAAGTTTGAATGCTGAACGAATCGATTTATTGTATTCAATGCGAACAAAATAAACACGCTTTGTACTTATTTATTGGGTTTATTATCATTTTAAACTCAATGTGCATTTCGGGGTAATATTTTTAACAGTGGATTAAAAGAGCGACCCAAATAGAAATTCTATAATATGATAGAGTATAGCAGCCTGTATACCTCAATCTGTATTTGTATCTGTATCTGTATCTCTGTGTAACAGACTGGTGATCATAATGTATTTCACAGATACATTTATGTTTACACTTTCATTACACGAACGTGCACACTAGAGCTGTGCTTCGTGGTTCAATGTGATCATTCAGTTCAATCTTTCAATTTCTTCGGAACTAATCGTTACAATAAATTGTAAAGTTTCAAGTATTTAATTCAGTGTACTATCAAAAATAAAAAGCTAGGGGGAGTCTGTGAATGATATTCATATTCGGTAAACGGGATATAATAATAAATTAATAAAAATCATTGATGAATACGATAAAGAATATGGAATAAAAAAAACCAGTGTAATAAATTGTAACGAAAATCAGGGAGTAGGTAAACGGAATTGAAATATTATGTGAACAAGAACCAGAGAACTAGTTCGTAGTTCAATTGATCCGATTCCAAGCGAGCCAAGCCAACTCCAGCACACGCGTGGACATAAAGATACATTACATGTCGAGTAGTTCGTGTGTGTGGTGAGTATTCATTTCGTACCTACTCACTTGCTGCCTCGTCTTATGCAAGCGTCATAAAAAACAAGCCAAAAAATAAAAAAACCAGCTTCAGTCCGATGGCGTCGCGCAGTCGCAGCATTTGCAGCTTGTGCCGTTTACACTTACAACAATTGGTGGCGCAGCAAGGCGAGGGCTGCTGCTGCTCAGTCGCCGCTCAGTCGCCGCTCAGTCGCTGCGCAGTCAGAGCTTGGTCAGTTGCTGCCTCTGCCGCTGCCGCTGCACTCTCAATAACTTCATAAGACGCACAGTGGGCCAAAGGGCGCAGTTTAATTCAAAATTGGAAAATCGGTTTCTTGCCAAAATTGTTTAAATGATGTATAAATTTTAATTTAAAATAGCTTTTGGAAAATGGTAAATACTTCTGATAATTTTGAAAATTTACGAAAGGGTCTATAAAATTAGTACAAATGGAATATGCGTGAAATACTCAGAAAAAGGCGTGGCAGATCCCACAAAGTCTATATATTCTCAATCAGGGAGACGGCAGACTGAAACGATCTAGCTCTGCCCGTCTGTCCGCTTGTATGTACAAGGTCTTCTACTTTTACGTTACGTCCGACTGCAGCCTTCCGATTTTTCTGGTTTGTATTATATTCGATAGATAGTGAGCTTTACTTATATATATCGAATCCTTAACGCAGAGATGGGAAAACACCCACACATTTAGTGTAACAATTGCAATATTTAAGTGCTTCTTTAAGATTCAATTATTATTTCCCAATTGGTTATTGGTATTCTTTAACAGTCTGAAATTAATATTTTGTACATGCGTTTGGCTGATCTGCCCACTGTGCGTTCAGGCGGTGCAGAGAGCGTCGTTGGCTTCGCTTGGGCTTGTTTACTATTTTTATTTTTTTTTTCGACTGCATAAAGTTTTAACAATTTTTGCCGCAGTCGTCGTTTAGTTCTCTTTCGTGTGCGCCAAAATCAAGTAAGCTTTGGAAATATTGGAGATGTCGGCTCGGTAATCGGCGTAGTTTTTCGATTTCGAATTCACTTCGAATTTTGTTTTCTGTTATTGTTATATTTACTGCCTTGATTGATTAGCGTGACACGTGAAAGTGAGTCGAAAATATATTTATTTTTTGTATTTTGTTTATATTTTACTTTTCTGTGCAATTGTTGTGTGTGATTTGTTTGTTTTTTTTTTGTGAAAAATACAAAAAACTGCAAATAGACTTTGCAGTCTTGTGAAATTGTGTACATTTTGTTTATATTTTTTATTTATTCACAAAATAATTGGGTGAAATTGTGTAAAATTAATCGAAGCATGAAGCATGGATTGGTCTGTCTGCCCATGTGAGCGTGTTAAAAAACTAAAGGCATTGTGAAACAAACACTCTTAGGTTAAGCTACAACATTTAGGTGCAGGGATTATGATAAAAAAAAAATAGAAAAAATAAAAACCAAAACAAAACTACACAAGGTCAATCTGTTTTTCAGTTTTAACAGCTCCGGTTTCCTCTTGTTGATCGAATCAAAATCGAGATTGACTTTTGCCACAGAGTAATGCAATTCATGCTCTTATTACTTGCATTAAAATATTTAATATGCATTTGAGATTCATTTTAGTTGTTAGTACTTTGTCTAGCGGCCTGAGCTGACCCACTTGACAAGCTGAAATTGCCGTGTTTGCCTTGGTTGTTGCTGTGGTGCAGTGGTGCAGTGGTGCAGTGGTGCGGTGGTGCAGCCTCTGCAGCCTCTTGTTTACAGCAAACATTGCATAGGCATTGCACAGATATTGCATAACATACCTCCAGTATTGCATATCCACCTCTAGTCAGAGGCAATTTGTGACAATTGACTGGCACAATTTGTGCTAAATGTCATGCCAACGAGCATAGACTTTAGTCATGCATATTAGTTAAGCCGAATGCCTTAAATGGTATGCAAATACCAAGGAGAAAATAACCATTAATGCAGTTATTGAGCAATTGAATGGAAGACTCAAAAATCAAGCTGTGAACCAAACTAAAATCTACATAAAAAACTGTTTTCACATGTTTCAATTCTGTTAAATTTCTTGTTGTTTTTGCACATGTTTAATTTTTAAGCTAATTGATAATTGTGCTTAAAATAAAATTTAATGTTTTCAGATTTGTTTTTAGAAAATTCGAAACCAGCTAAGAAAACGATTTTATTTGGTATATAACCTATGATAATAGGAGCAATTTTTAAGTATTTCTCTATTCCTCAAAACTTAAATTTACATTCGTTTTGTGCGAGTTCAAAAAGTTCGTAAAGTAATAAAAGTTTACTATTGCAGCACCGTAATTACAATACTTATATTTAACTATGTGGATAGTTTTTAAGTTTCATATTTAATGTGTAGTGCGTGCTGCCCCTTTAAAGAATTCACTAGCAATAAAATAAGTATAAAATTATTCAAAAGCTGTTTGCTAAGTCGACCCTCGGAAGTCAATTAACACTCCGAGTCTATTTAGACTCTCCGATTTCATTTAACCTTTTATATGTTTTTTTCACAACACAACGCAACACAAACAATTGCAATGTAAAGCGTGAAAGCGGTAATCAAATAGGGCCGCAAATTGGCCAAATTATTTGGGTCGGCTCAATTTGGTAATAGTTTTTCACTATTCGTTATTCGATAAATTTAAAAAATTGTTGTCGTCAAAAGAAAACAGTAAAGAGAAATACAACAAAAAATATAGGGACGGGGCAGATCAGTGGGACGGAGGCTACAGTCGGACGTAACCGACCGTAGGAGACCCTTTACTTTGAGTATATGTACATACAAACACAATCAGACGCACACACACTAAGCTACCCGCGTATGCAAGGCACACCACCCCCCCCCCCCCCCCCCCCTGCCTAGTGCGGCAAATTGTCCGTTCCATAATTTCGCTGTTTCTTATCCGATCCGATCGAAATTCACAGGGTCAATAGAGAATATCATAAGCTAGTTACGTACCACAATTACAAGTCAATAACTTTAAAGCTGTGACTGCAGTAGCTTTTTGCTGCGTTTACGGGGGAAGGGGGGGAGGTATCCAAAATCTAAAACAAACTCGTGCTGCTTACTGAATAGGGGAACCTGAATCCCGAATATGGTGTCTCTAGCTCTTATAGTTGCTGAGATCTAGGTGTTCATACAGACGGACAGACAGACAGACAGACAGACAGACGGACAGACGGACAGACGGACAGACGGACAGACGGACAGACGGACAGACGGACAGACGGACATGGCTATATCGACTCGACTTGTCGTCCTGATCAAGAATATATATACTTTGTGGGGTCTGCCACGCCTCCTTCTGGGTGTTACACACATTTCCTCTTTGCACTAAACTAATAGACCCTTTTTACTTTTTTAAAGTAAAGGGTCTAAAAACAACATTGGATGACCTCGACACGTTTTTTTTTATATTTATTTGGCGTTTTCGTAAAATCTCCAATTGTGGTTGTTGTTTCTCTGTAGCTGGTTTGGATTTGGTTTTGGATATTTGGGTGAATAAAAGTCAAGGGCAAGTCTGTCGCTTTGATAAGGCCATTTACTGTACCTTTTTACGGTTTTATTATGGTGTGTTTTGGGTTTTGTACCCAAAACTTGCTTTGACGAGTTGACAAATATGAAATGTTTCGAGTATTGCGTAGCCGGAAGACGTTCATGTTGCTCAGAAAGCCAGACCCGATGTGAGAGGTTTAAATATTATTATAATTAGTAGTAAATAGCTATTAATTTAATTGTGAAATTAACTTATTAAATTTAAACTTAACATTATGAGTTGCCAGACTTTCACAACGACGTCACTTAGGGTTGCCAGACTATTCCCACGTTATATAAATTCCGCCCAATATTGATTTAAATGCTCTAAGTAAATTAAAGCTCAGTTCCAAGCAGCTGCGTTTGAATTATTTGCATGTAATATTTTAAAACTATTGAGCAAAATCAACAACATTCAATAAGCGAATAAATATCGACAGTATAATACCCTGCACCCAACTTTGCAGCAAACTACCATAATTTTCAGAAGAATTGTATATTACAGTCGGAATTGAAAATTGAAATTTCAATTTTGTTTGTCTATTTTTAATTTGTAATTAATAATATAATTAATAATAAATCAATAAAAACGTTGAAAATAAAAGTCAAGTTTCAGACTGTTGGACTTGTAAATACCCTGGCACTTTGGGAAAGTCAGAGTTGGTATTTGAAAAGTTATTTCTGTTTGTTGCATCGATGAATGTCTAAACTAAATTTGAAAGAGAGAAACTCTGAGTAGTTTATATCATATTTTTTGTGGACATAACTTAAAGTTCCAACACATATTCAGGCACACACGCACCCATATCGATAGACTCGGAGGTGTGTGTGTGTGTGTGTGTGTATGTTTTATTTATTGAGTTGCCTCTGCTCATGGCTGGCCTCTTAAGTTTCTGCTTGGCAGTTTGGTCGTTTGGTTTCTCAGACGTAACTGACAGTTGGCACGTAGCTTGCCAGGAGAACGTGCAGGACATGGCCGGATAGTACTACCAACTCTCTCTTTCCCCATTTTTCTGTCTCTCCTTTTATTGTGCTCCCGCTCCCCCTCTGTTACTGTCTAACGCGAGCTTAGGCCACGCCATATGAGTTACGATTATAAGCGCGCTGATCACGTAACCGACCCTTTGCCACTGCCAATGCCAATTCGGAGTCTCTGGTTGCCTGGAAACCGGAAATAATGTCAATATTAACAATTAAATTCGAGGCAACGTCGGCAGCTGCTGGCGCACATTTAATTAATTATAGTTGCCAACAATTTTGGCGTTGCAATTTCTAAAAAACTGCAACCAAAACTGCAACTGCAACTGCAAAGTCAAAGGAGAGGCGTGCGAAGCTCAAAGCAATTCCAACTCAATTTGTATTTGTTGCAATTGTCATTGCTTGTTGTGTTTGCTGTTTGCTGTTTGATGTTGCCACCTGTCCATTAGACCCCCCGAGGAGCATAAGTAAAAAAGCCAAAGGCAAGGGCAGCAAACGGCGTTCGCGACGTCGAGAAAAGCAATTTTCCGGTTGAGCTTACAAATGCTGAACGCGCCCTGCCCTGAAAATAAATGACATATCACAGAGTCTGGTCACCTTTATGTGTTGCGAACAGCAGACACAAGCATAAACAAACACACACACACACACACACAACCAACACCAGTGCATCTCGTACGTACATCTGGGAAACGCAGGACAACGCTGCGTATACGTTATGAGGTTTCCTCTGCGTGCCTACCGTTCGGCATGCAACTTAATGGAAATACCCTAAATATTCAGTTTCAATGGAGGGTAACTTTTGTCTTGGCCTGCAATACCAATTCAAATTGCATAATTTTCTTAATTATATTATTATTATAATTATTTCATTATTATTATACATATGTATAATATAATAACTAATATCTAAAATTAGGAGTGCTAGCTACTCTCTCTTTGTTTAAATTTTGTTAAATAATTTGCGTTTCTTTAGTAAATATCTTTAGTAAATATCTAAAATAGTTCTTAATTATAATATGTCATATGAATTCATAAATATTTTTAAATAATTTGCAATATTTTTAACAAAATATTAAGCCAAATATTAAAAGGTTAATTACGGAACAATAAATATAAATTATTTAAATTCATTTGGGATTTGCTAATTATTTCAAATTTTTCACATATTTATATGACATTTCTAAAGGATCTGTGATGTTACATTATACCGATTTAGATTTGTATACAAGAGCCCAATCTAAAATCTTGATTTTTAGACCAAACTATTTACAACTTAAACTTTTAAAGGTTAATAACTTGTCAAACATGCAAAAGAAGGCGTGGCAAGCTACACAAAGTATATTTTTGCTCGTTCAGGACTGATACAATATAGCTATTTTAGTTTGTACGTCAGCAACTTTTAAAGGTAGATCACCCATTTTCGGTATGTTATATGTGGATATTATACACAGTTAAGTTGCTTTAAAAATGTTTAATATTAGGTTTTTATTTAAAATAAATATACTCCCTATTATAAATATATACTCTATATTATATATACTCTCTATTTTATAAATGTTTTTAAATTACATTGAAAATATTTGTTTATAGATTTGTTGTTTACCATTGTTTTACAATACTGATACACAAATAAAGAAATCGTGATCGGTATTTGAATTGGAGCATTTTCCCTGCTGCTCTGCAGTTGTATCGCAGCCCTGGTTGTGATTGTTGTGAGCACATACAGAAGCCCTAGGCACCCTGGCAGCCAGGCAGCCCGGCACCAGAATAGACGACAGTTATGAATGGCAATCCATTCGCTTAATGGAATTTCGTGTTGTTTTACTTTTTCATGGCAAAGTCAAAACACACACACATAAATAGGTGCACATATATGTGTGTGTGTGAGTATGTGTGGTGGGGAAGGGGGGTGCGAAGGAGCACCCCTGACATATAGGTATGTGCTTTTTTGGTCCACCTTTTTGACAATCATCGTAAACTCTTATGTATTTGCATTTATTATGCAAGCGAACTACGGTCCGAAGTAGTTTTATTTTATTTTACGATCATCCACGCCCCTCGACCGTTTTCTCATTTAAATAAAAATATATTTATTACCACACATTTGTTAGCTCGGCCGAAATGTACGTGTCAATATTGCCAAAAATTATGTACGAGCACTGGCCTCTATGAACTTGTCTTCCATTTAAAAACAGCCATTATTCTCCACACGAACACATTCTGGAATATCAATGGAGTATTTTGCGCTTAGTGCTAAGCCTGACCTCTGGGCTGCAAGGCATTTGAATATTCAGCTATTTGTATCAACGAACTGCAGACATTTCAGTTGGTATCCCATTAACAACAATAATTACCTGCACTTAAAATGGAAATGGCAAGTGCGACAACAACTAATGCCAGCCCCAAAGCTCTAGCAGGTAGTTTAGGCAATCTCTCAAAGTTACCCACCAAGAGTGACATATATATCAACTAATTCCAGTGGGGATTGCAGTGGACTGTCTCATCAGATGCTGCAGATGTGGTAATATTATAATAGTTCTATTATTAAATAACATTTGAATGTATTTCCAAATCGTGCAGCTTGAGCTAGCTTCACTCAGTTTACAATTTCCTATGACTTCATACTCTTCAACACACCTATTCAGTTGCATTCGTTTGCAGTCACAGAGATTCACACCATTCACTTCACTTCAAGTGATTGCTATTTGATTACTGCACACTGGGTTGCAGCAGTATGCGCACAGTAGTGGAAATTAAAATAACACTTCAAATAACACTGGTCGACAAATTTTAATAAAGCACCTTCATTGGACACTCTTGGTTCTGAAGTATTTTAAAGCCACCAAGAAATTATCCAAATACGCGTTCTTTAGATACAACATATTTTTAACAATTAAATTAATTTAAATAATCGATAAAATCCAAACAACAAGCGTATTATTCAACAGAGCATTCAACATCTTTACTCTCCACTATTATATTATATTATATTATAATATTAATATATTATTTAATTCATCTATGCTGAAAAGTGCTCTGATATCGATTAATAAACACCGAAGTTATTAAAGAAACAATATTGCAGTCTTTGCCTAGCTTGTACCATGGCACTTCGTATGCTGTTGGAGATAATTCCACTGTCGGTTGCGTCCGACTGCAGTCTCTCCGACTGGCTGAGACACAAACTATTGTGCCTGCCACAATCAAGTACGCTTAAGGACTCAAACGAACACACACCTTGACACTTGTGTACACACACACACGCATCATTTGAACTGGTGTGTGTGCGTGTGTGAGTGTGAATACGAGCCGTAATCGCTGCTGGCGTTGCCACATATCGTCAACATTTAAATCGCTCTTAAGTCTCGTTTAATTGGTACTTAACAAGCAGATGCAAAATGAGGCGAGGCATCAAGTCGGCAATTGTAGCGACGTGCGATTCTCGCTCTAGACTCTCGCCTCTCACGTGTGTATACTTTTGGAGGTGAGCGTGTGGCAGGAGAGTATACAAATCATTAGTTACATGAGCGATTTGCATTGTCAGTTGGGTAAATTTCTGGAGTTGCACGTATAACCAAAGCCATGGCAGATATGCATATATGCATTAGAGATGCGCTTATGGTGTAAGTATGGCTAGTTTAGCTAAAAAGCAATATAATCTAGCAGAATTACTTGTTACTTTTATGTACTACGTCTATACAAATTGGGGCGATTTTTTGTTGCATACCCAAAGGCGCGGATAAAATCCAAATGATAAAAGGTTTTATCAACTTTATGGCCATGTTTATGCACCGATTTTAATGATAGTATATACTATTCTGAAAAAAGATTGTCAGAATCAAATATCCAAATTGTTGATTATAGCGTAAGCCGTTTTATCGACCTGTAGCCTGTTATTTCAAGAAAAAAATTAATTTTTTAGTTTAATATTGTCATACGATAGTAGCATAACCTACTACTTATTGTTATTTTAAAATGTAACGATTTGTTATGCAATTAAAATTAAAATATTTGCAGGTTAGTGTGCACTTTAATATTTTTGTAAAAATTAGAGCTAAGACATTAAGTTTTCAGGTATTACCGTTTAGGCGGCAGTTTGATAGCAAGTCAGTCAGTCAGGACAAAGAACTTTGTTTATATAGATTATTTTATACCTCAACGCCCTTAAAGATGGTGGGAGCATTCAGAATAAGCGCAAGGCCTATACTTGTATACTTACTTTATGCTGACTAATATACTATATGTGTATGCTTACGTGTGTGTGTGTTGGTGTTGGTGTGTGCGTGTGTGTGTGTGTGTTCACTTGGTCACTTGATTGTGCAGTGCCAAGGCAAAGAGATGGACAGGAGGCTGTGTACACGTCATCGTCTTGGCCACATTCGAATCGCATCAAATCAAATCAAATTTAATTGAAATGCCATGCTAAATTTTTGGCCAACATATGGGGGAATTGATTGATTTTAGACCCTTCGAACTGCGTCTGCTGCTGGATTCTATTGGAAACTGCATTCGGGAAATGGAAATTAAATGGTTATGGTAATGGTAATGGTAATGAAAATGTTCTATGCACTCCCTGCACTCCAGACACACGTTGTTCGGTGCTGTCTGGTCGGGAAGGTATATATTGTAGTATCCGTGGGAGCAACGACATCGGCCACTCATTGATATAATTACAAAGTTTTGTTGGCCAGTTGATGAGCCAGTTGGAAAACAAAATCAAGAATGTGATTGCCATGGCCGCTTTTCCGCTTTTTCGCTTTCCGTTCGCCATTCGCCATTCGCCATCCGCCATTTGCCGTTTGGCCAAAAACTTTTAATTTAAAAATGAAGTTTGTTTCAATGCTGTGGGATGTGGGAGGTGTGGGATGGCAATAAAATAATCACAGCGTGCACCAGAGTGCAACGAGAATTGCCGAAAAACTGGTAACAAAAGTAAACGAAAGCCAAAAGAAGCAAAGCCCAAGAAATCAAGCAACACGGGATATGATGAATCCGAAATGCGCCTATTGCAAACAATAAGCTTCAAAAAATAAGAGCTTAAATAAATCTATGGGAAATAAATCATTTGAATAAAGTTCCCCAATAGCAAAGCAGAAATATTTCTCCTAATATTATTTCGGAAGTAGCAACGACAACTGTAGATAGTTAATAATTATAAATTTTATTTTATTTGTATTGAATTAAATTTAATTTAAATTCGTCGTATTCCCTTACCAAATGCAGCTCAATTAATGCTACCCATTGCCTGGCGTATACTCTAGAACAACTCGTGGAAAAAAGTGCCGAAAAATGAGTTTAGCAAACTACGGGCCAGTGCAAATTTACCTGAAGACAATGAGCAGGACAGATGGACAAACAGATAGCTATTCGAAAAATAGCCAAAGTTGTGTGTGGGGGCGGGGCGAGGCGGGGCGGGAAAAGGCGCAGAAGCTGCAGAAGGCAGAAGGATTGCGGATGCCAATGAAGTTCGCCGAAGTGTAATAAGGAGCTCGTCGGGCGCCCGGTTATTCGAATAGACGTAGGTTAAGTTGGCAACTACGATGGTGGCTATTATGCGCCATTAGGGCATAATTAAAATGCTCGAGTTGCACTGCGAATGTTGCAGCCAAAGCTGCAGAGTCTACAGAGCAGACAAAGACGCTGATAATGACTAGGGACGCGGAGCATGGGAACCGACTGAGAGCCGACAAAACTGCTATTGATAATGAGAATGCCACTGCCGAGATGACTTTTTCTTTTCATGACTTTAGTTTTGTGGTTGTCAACAGTGTCGTGGGAGCAGAAGCACCTGTATGACAGTACTTAAATTGTTGCTTCTTATACTATTTGAAGGCAATTAAAGAAGCAGTTTCAAGTTTCTGTCTGCATTGAGCGATAAATATTTAAATAAATAATAATAAATAAATAAATAAATAAATAAATAATGCACTTTTGCACTGCGATTATAACATGTGGCAAAAATAATAAAAATATATTTTAAATTTAAATACTTGTAGCATTACATAATACATACATTGTAGCAGCCAAACTGCATTTGGATACTGATTTAGCGGCAAAAATCTATGATCTACAGCGATTTTATTAATGACACCTCTTGAAATGTATCATTAGGCGATTGATTTTGCAATCCATGCCAGGCTCATCGTCATTAATTAGGTGTTCCAATTCAATGGCCGCCGTTTTACATTAAACTAATTAAACTACTTGTAGCCTTTGAGTATTTATTGCCACCTCACAAAAATGTTCGCAATTAAACAAATGACAATTGTCACTTGCTCAATGGAAAGATTCACTAGCAAATACTCTTCCTGCTGTCAAACACAGAACAACCTAGATTAGGATTATGAATTTGTAATACACCTTCGTGATGAATAATATGTTCAACTTCTGAATAAAATTTAGAAGGCATATCAGAACTATTTACACGACCAAATCAAATGTACAGTTTCTAAAAAGGTTATGCTTTATTATTGAAATTATTTCTATACTATCAAATAAATTTGAATAATTTAAAAAGAGGCAGTGGGTCCATTTAAAATAAACCAGAGGATTGTAGGTATTCAAGGCGCTTCAATCCAGAAAATCAATAAATATAAACACAAAAATTTTGACGGGCAGATCAGTCAGACGTTCTCGACTGCAAAATACCCTGCACCCTATATTCAAAACATAAGTTTATGAAACTGTCACACGAAGCGGAGCAGCAATATTTAATGGCAGTAAATATATACATTTGTATATACATGTAATGAAATTATAATATGCCACCATGGTATAAATTACTACATACATAATCATAGTAAACCATACAAAAAATTAAATAAACAATTTTATATTTTTATAAAAAAAACACCCAATACTTATTCTTCTAATTTTTTATGTGTGCCAGATTTAGCGGCAGCTCAATACCGCTCACACCAAACTCTTGCCATTGTCACACTCCAAATCCACAAACTAATGGCTCTGAAATTATAATAAACAAATATTTAATATAATAATCACACTTGCCACTCCACTTAAGCGCCCTTGACACGTCCTACCCACTTGACCACGGACACTACTCTGTGATCAGCAGCACTGCAGCAGCTGTATTTATAGTGCGTGCAGGCTGCGCAGTCGCTGTCTCTTATCAGTACTCGAGAATAAAAAAGAGAAAGAGCCAAGAAAACTTACATACTAATCTGCAGCTGTGGTAAGAGAACACATCGACCGCTCTCTGCGCGCAAGCTGCTAGGCAGCGCTTAGCCGCTCTCCTTGCTGGCTCTCCCAGCATACCTCCTGCATTACAAGTAATGCAGCGGGTAGCCGGCTCGCCTATAAAGAATACATCGAACGCTCTCTATGCATAAAGTCCGAGGCAGCGCATTGCCGCTCTCCTTGCTGGCTCTCCAAACATACCTCCTGCATTACAAGTAATGCAGCGGGTAGCCGGCTCGCCTATAAAGAATACATCGACCGCTCTCTATGCATAAGCTCCGAGGCAGCGCATAGCCGCTCTCCTTGCTGGCTCTCCAAACATACCTCCTGCATTACA
The DNA here is from genome assembly GCA_035045125.1 of Hypselothyrea guttata. NCBI lineage: Eukaryota > Metazoa > Arthropoda > Insecta > Diptera > Drosophilidae > Hypselothyrea > Hypselothyrea guttata. The sequence continues at coordinate 102,370 of JAWNNJ010002155.1, forward strand.
AGTAATGCAGCGGGTAGCCGGCTCGCCTATAAAGAATACATCGACCGCTCTCTATGCATAAGCTCCGAGGCAGCGCATAGCCGCACTCCTTGCTGGCTCTCCAAGCATACCTCCTGCATTACAAGTAATGCAGCGGGTAGCCGGCTCGCCTATAAAGAATAAATCGACCGCTCTCTATGCATAAGCTCCGAGGCAGCGCATTGCCGCTCTCCTTGCTGGCTCTCCAAGCATACCTCCTGCATTACAAGTAATGCAGCGGGTAGCCGGCTCGCCTATAAAGAATACATCGACCGCTCTCTATGCATAAGCTCCGGGACAGCGCAAAACCGCTCTCCTTGCTGGCAAGCATACCATTACAAGTAATGTAGCGGGTAGCCGGAATATATCGACCGCTCTCTATGCATAAGCTCTGAGGCAGCGCTTAACCGCTCTTCTTGCTGGCTCTTCAAGCATATGTATATGTTTGTCGGAGAATTAAAGTGGCGTTCATACTATATTGAAAGATTCATATGTTAACCCATTTGCAAAAAAATATGTTAAAAAATCGCTTTAAACCATATAGTTTTTGAAGAAAAAGGAATAGTTTAGTAAGTAGAGTACGAATCGTATATAATTTTAATCTTCAAAGTTCATAAAAGTAGAAATAAGATTTTTCCGGCGCATTAAACTTTTTGCACTGAAAATTAGTGAGTCAAATGTGAAAACTCTTAAGTTTTTCCTTGCCGTCTATCGTATATGCGTCTTATTATATTTACAATACATACATAATTCTCAATATGGAATGCTTTAATGGATATCAGTTCAATTTCAGGATGCGACTACTAATAGGCTGTTGTATACTGTTCGTTGGACTGGCGACGGCCAACGACGATTGGAGCCAGTTGAAGGACGACTCTCAGGTGGCACATAGTCGAAGCAAGCGTGGTATATTTTGGGATATCTTTCAGAAAATGGTTATCACTAAGAATCTAGTTGTGGACGTGAGTGATTTAATTTCAAATATGTTCGCGAATATGAACTTACAAATATTATTCTGCAGCAATACACCGATACTCGCAACACTTTAAACGATGTTTACAATAAGCTGAATGAACAATTTAGTGATCCGGCACCACCGAAACCCACCAATCAACCGAGGATAACAACACCCAGGACAGTAAGACAGCTAACCAGCGATTCGAAGCTTCTATTTACAGATATGTTTTTTATTCGTAGTCATCCAGTGATGAAGAAGTCACCGTGACTACAGAGGCCTATCGTATTTCCCGATATGAGCTGGGCCGCATTCTTGGTCGAAACTTCCGGGGAGTGCAACGTTTAGCGCAGATCGAGTTTAAGGATGCTTTGAATGTGAGTATTGCTTCGCTCCGTCTTTATCTTTATCTGTGGTATGTGTGATAACATTAACATTTTCTATTTGAAGGCAACCAAGTACAATCTTAGGGACTATAAGGCGGAAGCGGACAAACAGTTTGCTAATAGTTTGGCAGTTGAGAAGAAAAACAAGCTGAAAAGCCTCAAGGGTTGAGCCATCAAGTCAGCCAAGTGTGTTCCTAATACAGCTGTAGTCTCTGTGATAGGCCCCATGTCCTGGATGACTTTAGGTTATTAAGTGCTTCACTTGTGTGAATCTGGAATGCTAAACCAACTAACTTATTGTTTGAGTTGTTGCAAATTGTACATGTGTATATTTATTCTACTTTTGTGGGAGTTGCCATCTACCAAAATATGTCATCGTTGCTCTCCACTTTTATGCGTCAAATTAAAAACTTTTTCATAATAAATTTACTGATAAACTTTTAAATAAAATGCACGTAAAAATGCTAGCAAACTTTAAGCAACCAGTAAGAAAGTGATGGATCAGTCGAGAGCAATCGACGCAACAAAGATTTCAATAAGATTTCTTTTATCAATTTGTTTTATCAAATATTCAAGATAAAAATATAGGGACGGGGCAGGTCAGTGGGACGGAGGCTACAGTCGGACGTAACCGACCGTAGGAGACCCTTTACTTTGAGTATATGTACATACAAACACAATCAGACGCACACACACTAAGCTACCCGCTTATGCAAGGCACACCACCCCCCCTCTGCCTAGTGCGGCAAATTGTCTGTGGCATATGTTCGCTGTTTCTTATCCGATCGAAACAAAATTCACAGCGTCGATAGAGAATATCATAAACTAAATACCAAATTACAAAGCAATCGATTTAAAACTGTGGCTACACCAGCTTTTTGCGGTTTACGGGGGAAGGGGGGGAGGTATCCAAAATCTAAAACAAACTCGTGCTGCTTACTAAATAGGAGAACCTGAATCCCGAATATGGTGTCTCTAGCTCTTATAGTTGCTGAGATCTAGGTGTTCATACAGACAGACAGACGGACAGACGGACAGACGGACAGACAGACAGACGGACAGACGGACAGACGGACATGGCTATATCGACTCGGCTTGTCGTCCTGATCAAGAATATATATACTTTGTGGGGTCTGCCACGCCTCCTTCTGGGTGTTACACACATTTCCTCTTTGCACTAAACTAATAGACCCTTTTTACTTTTTTAAAGTAAAGGGTCTAATTAATCGTATTCGTTTCGAATTCGATTGCTCTGGCTCTGATAGTTGCTGAGGTCAGAATCAGCTCGTTATACTGATCAGAAATATATATAGCTTCTGTTAGTATAAGTCTAAGTTTAATATACCCTTTTTCTAGTCTTAATGATTACGGCGATGGAAATGAAAAATAACAATGTAAAAGCTAAAGTGGAAACAGAAAGCGAACTGAGACAGAGATCCAACAAAAGTGTCCTGCAAAAGTTGACAAGAAATATAAAAATTGTTTTCCGAAATAACTTGGATAAATATCCGCACACACGAACCATACATGTTTATGTGTGCACAGTTGGCATAAGTTGCTGCTAACTGAAATCGAAGTAAAGTTGCAAACAAATCCAAAAGCAAACTGACAACATAAAGACGGCCTCTGTGGCAATGTGGCCCCAGACGATGACGACATCTCCGACAAAGAGCAGCCCTCGCATAGTTAGCAGAAACCACTAAAAGTGTCATAATTCGATGCCCATGAGATGCCTGTCTCGAAAGTACGTTGCCCAAAAACTTTTCCGACGGTAATGAGTGCCGGCCTGAGGCAGCGGCTATTGCTCCGTCTGCCTCTTCGACTGCAGCCCAGCAGCCGAGCAGGCGAGCAGCCAAATCTGGCCACCAGTACGTATGAGCAACCTCTCCTCCTTAACGCAGCTTGAGGCTTACGGGAGTGTCACAAACCGTCAGATGGCTGGTCCTTAGTCTTTTGCCAGTTTCACATCTAACTCGTTTGCAGGGTCTGCGAAGTTGCACGTAAAACAATTCAAGACGTTGCAACTGTGACGTTCCGAATGCTGCATTTGACAAAGGAACAGGTGCTACCAAAAAAGGACCTCCATATACATGCATACATATATGTAAATATGTTCACGTCCTCAGTTCAGGCCAAATATTTGTGCAGGAGAACTTGCATTATTTGCAGAGCATTGCGTAAATACATTATTAAACTCGATGTCAACAAAACTTTGTCTTTGATTAAATAAAATAAATTCTTAAGATTTGGTGTGCTTAAATAAATTCTCCTAACTCAATTCATATTTATTTCGGCTTATACTCATAAATAAATAAACAAATGCATCTATTGATGATACACTGTGATATGGGGTTCGGCTTTCTTTTATTTACATTCATGTGTTTTAAAGGTACAATCTTATGCTGTACGAATTCTCTTTCTTTATTTTTCTTCTTTCCCTATATCTCTTAAATATCAACTACAATATTTATATTCATTAAAAAGAAATTACAAAGCCTTAGAGAAATAGGTTTGTCAAACATTTTTGTAGCAAATTAAATTTTTGGGAAGGCTACAGTAAGGCGCCAAGAGAATACCCTACAATGAGATTTTAAATATCATCTTAATCGAGTGCAATAAAAATAAAACTCTACCTATTACACATAAGTTGCGATTCTTATTCTTTAAGTTGTATTAAGTTTTAAAACGCATATTCTAATTAGAAAAGACAACTTCGAAAAGACTTTAGTCGATCGTTACCGACACTATAAATTCCGCCACTCTACATACTTTTCAACATCACCATAATTGATATCAATCTAGATTTAAGTCTAGCTTTTACACCCAAGTTGCGAACCTTTCTCTTCTAGTTGTTTGCAGTTTTGGAACCAAGCCTAATTTTTGGCGCAATTTATGTGAAAACTAAAATAGCTTAGACTGCATAAGGGAATACATGTACTATTTGGAGTATTAGAGGCTAGAGGAAATCTGAATTCAGTAAACAAAAATGATATTTGCTCTTTCGGTCGTAATGCAGCTCGCCCTAATCTACGATTTCATGTAGATATATGTTTTGAAAATATTTCAACAGTTTTAATGTATTTTGCAGTAATTACTACACCCAAAACAAAACTAATGGAGATGCATTCACTCAAAGTGCCAAGAAAATGTAGTTTGCTGCTACTTTAACTTCGTTTTCATGCCATGCATTGCCTAAAATCATGCAACAATTTATGTGACTTTCAGTGTTTTATTAAATGTATGCATGTGATAATCTTTGAACTTTGCTAAAAACTGTTCAACGTGATATGCTTCAGTTGCCTCAGACAAAAATATAAACAGCCCGGGCACACATGCTATGTCCATATATATGTATTTATATAATGCTCAAAGTGCCATGGAAAGTGATAATTTGATTTAGTTTATTTCGAGTTGACTGCATTGGTGTTGGAATCTGTGTTTGTATTTGGACTTGCTGTTTGTATTTTGTTTATAAATCTGATTACGGCTTTTGATTGCTTTAATTGTTTTTGGTGAGTTTGCTCGTTTGTTTACGCTTTGTTCCGTGTTTTTTACGATACTGCTCTATTTGTATTGTTCTCTGACTTTTGCTGCTGCCTGCCTTCAATTAGTTTTATTCGACAACCCGCATATTTGTGTTGATTACAACAATTACAAGCTGATATAAGTGCGAGCAGCTTGTAAAATGCCACACATCTATCCGGTAATGTATACTTTCACGGGACTGAAAACCGATTTAAACGTAGTTAAATAAAAAGTTTAGAGTTTAACATCTGCTAATAGTGGAATCAATTTGTTTTGCTGCTCAGCTGATGTAACCTTAATCGGAAATCAGTTCCTAGAACTGCCCCAAAGGTTATCATTCAAAGCTATAGAAAAAGTCGTCTAGAGTTTGCTAATTAGTTCGACACATCAGTGTAGTAAAATGAGTCAGAAAATCAGAAAAACAGCTCAAACTGAAATCAGCTTTAATGCTTTAACAGCCATTATAACTAAAGAATATTTATAACGTTCAGAACTATTGCCTCGTCATGGAACATGGAGCGCAGTAAACAGATCTTTAAAGCTTTAAGTAGACTTCTCAAGAAATTATAGCTTAAATTATTCTCAGTTCTTTCATATGGAAAGCTTGTTATTGATTGCGTGGTATAAGAAAAAACAAATGAAATTCCTTTAAATAAACAAGTGAGGACGGAGCTGATCAGCCGAACGCGCTCGATTGTAGAATTCGCTGCACACTTTATTTCAAATGTATTTAACAAATATTTATTAAATTTATAGACGAACATATGTAGGTGCATTAATTCTTTTTCCTTTATTTCATGCTGTAATGGTCAGAGGTTTAGCGAGGCAAGGCCTCCAATATTGATTCTATAATAATTGATGTGTTTATTCCCTGAATCAGACTCTTTCAAAATAGTGTGAACAGATCTGAGGTAATACTTAATAATACGACCAAAAGCTAGTACAACTTCCAAGCCATTTGAGTGTATTTAATTGCAGGCGTAGGAAGAAGCCAGTGAAATGGAACGTCCAAGACAAACAAACTCACTTGAGAATAAACTTAAAATAGAGCTCACTTTCAGTACATACTAATTAATTTAATTGGCTGGAAGTTCTACTGTGGTTTTCTCTGTCAATAAGCGATACTCGTAGCTATTGAAAACATAATTGAAATGCACTTAAGTACACACACACACGCACACACACACACGCACACAGCATATTACAATTTGCCTAAGCGTTTAGTGCATGTGTGCACACATACAAGCGCATATATGGAAACCCCCTTAGACACTAAGGCTGGTATTGAGAGCACAATAAAGAACGTGACAAGTGAACTTTCCGTAGACAATGCCATGTGAGACTGTTTAAATGAATATTAAGTATATAAAAGCAAATCCATAAACGACTAAATAACGCTAGTAAGGACGGGACAGATCAGTAGGGCGTAACCGATAGTAGGGGACCCTGTACGTTATGTTTCAATAATCATGTGTGTTGTCTCTTACATATCTTTGTTGTTTCCTATCTGAGCGAAATGAAATTCACAGCATCGATTGAAAATACCATAGGCCAGGCTGTTGCTAAATAACATATCTGAAGCTTTAAAATTATGGCTGCTCTGGTTTTATTTGCAATTTGAAGGAAAAGGAAGGAATGTATCAAAATTCTAAAACAAACTTAATATCCTTACTGCATACAGAATTTAAATATTAAAAATGGTGTCTCTAGCTCTAGCAGTTTGCGAGGCTACATCGACTCAGCTCAATATCCTCATCCAGAATTTATGTATATATTTGTGGGGTATGCCACTTCTATTTTGGGTGTTATTCAATTTTTATTTGCACTAAATAGACTTTTTTGTGCTTTAAGGTACAGGGTCTAAGAAAAATGTTTAAATAATAGACACATTAGGTCACTTGATATGTCTGATAAATTGGCAAATGGATTAGATACGATTTATTTAATAATTTACCCTTTTTGCACTTTTTTTCAAGTACTGCAGGGTCCAAAACAAGAGGTGGTGGTGAAGTACATAGGCGTTGCCGTTTGTATATACGCAGATTAGTGGCATTATGTGCAATCGTATTTCGAGCATTTAAATTATTTATAGCCTTGATTGATTGTCATACATACATTGACATTACAGCAGTTGTCCCCGATTTCACAACAAAGCAACTTTCACATACACTCGTATTTAATCACAATAATTTATTGAGCAACAAATATAATATATTCAAAAAAATTAAATGTTTAAAGCTGGGATTTGCGTTGTTTCAGTGTCCTTACACAGCAGCTGCAGGAACAAAAGAAATGCAGTATTTAGATCTGAGAAAAACAAAACATTTTTTGGATATTGACACTTACTAAGTGGTTTGGGGTTCGCGATCTCGGCGGGAATACCCGGAGCAATAGGAGCCAGGGGCACACGCTCAGTGGGTGCATCGTATACGACAGGAGTGGCCGATTTGGGCGTTGAGGAGTCATCGGATAGACGATGCTTCAACTGGTCGTATTTCTCTGCGACGGAGCTGCCGAACTCCTTGGCGCTCTCTCCGATCTTATCGGCGTAGGGCTTGACGGCCTCAGCGCCATCTTGCAACTTGCAGCCGATATTCTTGAAGAAATTCTTGAAGTCACCATCTTCGGGATTAGTAGCGCACTCGGCATGCACCTGGTCACAGAGCATCGCCAGGGCGAACAACGCACAACAGATAACAACGGACTTCATGCTTCGACTCTGACTATTCACTTCGAGTTTGTCAATACGACTGAGCGAGACGATTCAGCGTTCTCCGAATCTCAGCTCAGATTCAATACCGCTTCAACCTATCAAACCGGTTACTCGGCGCTTCAGTGAGCAGCGCTGCTCCCAACACCGCCCTGACCCGCCAGCCTCAGAAGTTTATTGTAGAGATAATTTTTGAAATTTGCGTATTATTTGCCTGGCAAGATTCTAGCATTGATGATATTGAACAAATGTACAGACTAGGATTAATGCGAACAATTATTCACATAAACTTTTTCTTACTTTTATAATTGCCCCACTAAAAAATTCGACCACAGTCGAACGCTACCGACAGTAGAATACTCTGTAACATCATGCCAAGTGCCAGATGGCAGTGAAAGCAAATCATCTATTATTGTATCTTAAATAACTTTCGTGTATATTATTCGATAGCAATGCGCTTTTCAGGATGGATAAATTTAATTGCAGCAAGTATATATTCGAAATAAATATCTTCTACGTTCAACATTACGCTGGTTACTCTTTTTTTTTTATCGATTAAGGCGAATATGGGGAGTGGCATCGGGGATTTGAATTAAACTGGACCTATCATACAGATATATATTGGATATATGTAGTAAGATCGACTAAGGTGACTTTTCTGATGAGGAGTATACCTTATTGAGTCTGTCCGCTGTTTATACGCGTATTGTGGGTGCAGGGCTTGAAAAATCCAAGAAGAAGATATCAAAACAATATCAAGACGTATAGTATTATTGAGCTTATGCAAATGAAAGCTGGGTTTTTTGGCTGTAAAGTTTATTTAAATTGATTCTTTCTTTCTCCATAAAAGCCTTAGCTCTTGATGCTGAGAATGGGGCCAACAACATTGCAAGAAATGTGAGAAAAGCAAAACTTTTATTCACTTTTTTCACTATCTCAAATTAATCCGGATTCAAATTAAACCCAATAAACATGATCTAGCTGGATTCTACATGCTCATTGTTTATTTTTCCTTTCAAGTTACTAATATCAAAATTGAGTTTCCTATCAAGTTCCAGCAGCTGTCAGCCCAAAGAGAAATACTCAGGTGTCTGGTGGGTTCCAGCAGGTGTCAGGCGTAAATATATCACATGTACTTGATCAAAACAATCAATATGTTATTGTTTATTCGAATGTTGTGACAATAATTTAGAGTTTGAGTAATCCTACGCTGCTAGTCTGCAATTCACACTACGAAAGTAATTTAGGAGCTATATAAATACATATATAATTGTGCTTGGTATTGTAATAGTAATAAATTCGTTTTTCCAGTTTCCCCGAAAACTCTACTTGAGCGGCTCAACGTGGGTAATCTCATTCTCGGCCTCATCGGCGGAGAGGTTGATCGAAGGCGATTCGGTTGAGAGCAGCTCGGGTTGCTTCTCCACTGGCCTGACCTCTGGGCTTTCGCTGGGCGTAGCACTGATGGCGATGGTGGCTGTGGTTGTTATCTGGTCAAGTTGGACCTTTCGATTAGCAGCTGCACCCAAAAGCGTATCCATGAGATCGCCGAAGCGATGGACAATGCTGAGGCCAACGCGCTTGGCGGTTTCTTCGAGGCGCTTGGCCTCTTTCTCCATGTCCTCAATCCAGGGCTTGGCTTTCTCCAGGCTGCACTGCACGCTGTGCAGAAACTGATTCAGATCGCTGGGCTTGGGCGTTGTGGCTGCTTCGGTGGTGCTGCTCTCCGATCCACTGTCCCCAGTAGATTGGGACTTTGCCTCGCCATCCACGCCACAGTAGATGGCAGCTCCATGGAGCTGGCCGAGGCACAGCATAAAGAAGCACATCAGCATCGCCAGACGGGTATGAATCATCGTGGTGTTCGCCCTAAATTGTCACTATTTGGGTAAGTAATACGTGCGTCTCAGGTCTCCACCTCGTGTGGTGCGTTGCAGTTCAGACTTAAAACCCGACTGAAACTAGTTTGCAGCCAAGTCACGACAGCTGCTTGACCAAGTTCTGCCATGGGATCGCGGCTTGGCCATGGCTGCGAGAGCGCTGAGTAAAAAGCAATGAGCCAAAGCTGCACACCAGTGTTGTCAGTTTGCTTTGAGAAGAAGTAGCTTTTTTGGCGGGAATACCACAAAAACAAGCTAAACATAAATATTACAAAAAGAGAAAAAAAAAAAAAAACTGAAGCTGTTCTTAAATACTATAATTTCAGCTTAATTCAAAGCTTCTTGCAGTTCCTAAAATGTTGTAGCAAATGCCCCAAATGCCTCCAAAAACAGCCAGACTTGTCGGGAAAAAGGCAGATTTGGCAACAGCACCACAGACTGAGCGCCGAGCTCTTGAAGCTTTTTGAGAAAGTTGTCAAGCCAGCCAGCCGCAGAGCGAATTTCTCAATTGAATATTCGAATAAATTCTCTTGTGAAAATGCACTCACAAGTTCAGTGCACTTTAGCTTATCATTCCACTCGAATTGTTCATACAAAACGCACTAATTGTTTCCCATCTACACAGGTGATAAATATGAGTCCATTGTGCATTAAATGAAACACTTTACACGAGATGCATGACAACTAATAAATATATTTAATTAGCGCTGGAAAACTGCATGTCAACTAATTAAATCTATTTAATTAAAGCGCGAAATAGTTGCACAATTCCTGGAATTGTTTTTTAATAGTTTAATCACACTCGTTTCAATGAAAGCAGATAAAGCAGGGCCATCAAAATTGTAGTCAAATCCACAAATTTACATATTTGACTACAGCTGAGTCACAACCTGAGCTTCAATTTTCATGATAATTTGCTCAGTTTGTAAAAAACAGCCAGATGAACGCAAACCTGGAAAGTTCCAGATCAAGAGCATAATAATGTTTTCCTCATTCAAGCAAGGTCTACTCAATCTACACTCAGAAACATAAAGAATGATTCGTTCGACAAATTAAAGTTCTACAGTGAATTTTGTTTTTGTCTAGAATTCATGTGCGAATCGGATTAGAATTCAAATGAATTAAGGCAGAATACTGAACTGAGATGTAATTAAGTTCAAAAATTGATGAATCAAATCTTATTTTAATCTTAAAAATACATGGAAATAGAAAAAACCACGGACAGAGTGCAATGGTCGGACGAAACCAGCCTTAGGAGACCCTGTTCTTTATGCTCCAACAACAATGACTGTTGAGCACATTTTCTTTCGCATATCTTCGCTATTTTCTAAACGAGAGAATGTCGTTGGTTATGGACGAACAGATGGACAGATTCATATATGTATGTCTATAGATGGACAGTGGGATATGGCTATATTAACTCGTTGTCCTGATACGGAATATATTTACTCCGTCAAATCTACCACGCCTCCAAATAGATTCTTCTTACATTTCCACAAATTTTATTTGGATCGAGCATTTTCCTGGCTCATTGAACTTTTGACACCGGAAACTCTTGACTCAAATGCAAAATCTCTTGATGTTTCTCTCAGTGTATAGAATGGGGCCTGTCTGCTTTTTGCTTTCATCATTTGGCTTTTATTGTGCAAAATATAATTTCTAGTTAAATCACGAGTTTCGCATTATTTTTTAGCCTTCTCCTTCACAAAATTTAAGTCATTAACCTTTTGATTTATCAAATTACTCAGTAGTTCGTTTTATTACATCGGAATAAAAAAAACACATTAACAAATAATAAAAAAAAAACTAATAAAATAATAATTACAATAAACAGTAAGCTGTAAGCATTTTCAGTTATGGGCCAAGTCGCCTCACTTCCTCAACTTGCTGCAGTTGCCCAAGGCATCCAGAATGTGCCCATGTCCACACTGTTGCTCCCCCTTGAGTATGTCGGGATTGATGATCTCCACATTGGCCAGGACGCCTCGATCTTTGCTCATTTCTTCAGCGGAATCCTGCACGAGCTTGTCGCGAAAATCATCGAAACGATCTTTGATGTCCGAGCCCAAATCCTTGGCGCGCTCGCCGAGCTTCTTGGCGCCCTCCTTGATCTCCGTGCCCAGATCCTTGGCCTTTTCGCCCAGCTTCTTGGCGCCGTTCTTGATGCCACATCCCACGCTCTTGAAGAAGTCACGCACATCGTGCTCTGCGCTGCTGCTGCTGCCAGTTGCCTCCGAGATCTTATCACCGATCTCCGAGATAACAGCTGGCATCTTCTCCTCGCAATCCAAGAGATCCGCCTGGCTCGAGGAGACACCCAACAGCAGCACCAGCAGCAACAAACCTCCAGACATCGCACGCATTTTCAACTGTTATTTGTTAGTTATAGTTGGCTAATTGCAATTGCAATATGATATTCCTGGACGTATTCCTGCGAAAGAGTTCCCCGGTCGACGGCTGAACTTCTGCGATGTTGGCGCTCGACTGACTTGGGGCGAGGACCGGGCAGGCATTTTATGCGTTCCCCCGCCAGTAGCTAAAACATCAACAATAACAGTCATACAACAGCCACACAACAACAGTAACAACAACGACAATAACAACAACAAGAACTGAAATAACGATTGTATGTGAACGCAGGTCCGTTATTTGTGAACGAATTGTCGCCGTCTCTTTGTGTGCAGTGGGAAAAACGTGCAATCTAACTGGACATTTGGCTAAATTTTATGTGTCAAATTGATAAAATCTTGGCTTGCTATCGTAATTGGCCATATGCAATGACAAATAAATAGCATTTAGACTGCACCTTTGTGACAATGTACACTTCTGAAACAGTTTTTTTTTCTTTCGAACCGAAAATTACGCTGAGTGAAATCTATTTTTATTTAAATGCACATTTAAATTTAAATTTATTTATTTATAATAGTCAATATGTTGACTCAGTTTTCGCTATATATTCTTTGGCATACTTGCTTTATTTTCAGATATATTCAGATTCATTTAAATTTCGTTTCTGGCAAAACTGATAATGACGGCTTCGAAATTTAACGATTCTAAACTACAAAAATTTAACTTTCAATATGCTAAGCAATTTTATTCTTTTTTTTATCATTTCATATTTATAAAATTTAAAAAAATTACTGCTGATGATTCTTTGTCTTTAAAAAATCGTAGCTAGAAACTGAAATGTTTAGAATTCTACTATAATTTTAAACGCATAATCTAGAACATATTTCAATCGAACTATAAATGTATGACAATTGTCTAAACTCCAAATGAGCAATTTGTTTATATATTTATATTGAAATAAGTCTATCTTTAAAACTAAAACTGCTGGAGGCTCCTAAATTAGAATGAAGATAATTTATTGCAAAAACGAATCAATATAAATCGTTTGACTAGTACAATTATGAACAAAGAAAGTAAGTAAGTAATTTTATGCTGAAACTTGCATAATAGAAGCTTAGTAAATACAACATTAATATTGTATTAATTTAATAAGGCGTCACAAATAATTCAATAAAATATTAATACCATCTATAATATTCAATATGCCACGTAACTCCCATTCCTCTTTTGGATTTGTCTTTTATCAGCAATGTTTCACAATTTGCACAGTAAATAGTAAAATATTTGGAACCAATCCCAACGCATTCTGACCATTTATTTAAAAGCCAAGCCCAATGTTCAGCAAGATATTGCGGTTTTTGCCCACTGTGCGGCTCAGCGGAGGCTTCGCCTTGCTTTCCGCTTAATTCAATTTGCCGACTCTTCCAGTGACGCAGTCAGACAGCTCGCATTTCTTGATTTAAAAGTACAAATTTAATTTAAGCTTACAACAGAGGCAACCACAACAACAACAACAACAACAACAACAACAACGACTATAAACATAACAATAATAACAATGACGAACGTGTGCCAATTGACACTTGCTTTTTTGCGAATCTCAAACCTCCAGTGCCGAGAGATGAGATGAACATATTGGGAATGAGAATCCGACTTAACTTGGACTGCAGTGATACAATTAGAGACATGATCTGCGCTCATGCGGTGCACAATTCGTGCAATCAATTCATGAAGTGCCGTATGAACATTCCATTTAATAATGACTCTTGTAAAATAAGAATTTTGCAAGTTTTTCGTACTGTTTGTTTACAAATACAAGCTGACAAGAAAAAGTAGAACTTCTCTTGCCTGCAAACAAAAAATTATTTTGTCACTCAGAAAAATTAAGAATGATTCTACAAATTTCAGCCCTTTCTTTAATCTTGTTTTTTTTGCATTCTAAAATTCAGTTGGAAATCGAAATAGTATTCAGTTGCATCAATGCAGAATACGGATAAATAAATATATATAATTTTATTAAAGGGCTCTAATTAAGTTTTTTCTGGAACTGTCGACATTGGAAATTCTCGATTCTTGATACTTTTCAGTTTTCTCTCAGTGTGGAGATCTTGGGGCCAGTGCTGGTCAAGACTATAGGCTGTGGTCTGATAAGGCAACATCGCTGTCGTTTGTGGAGCATTCAATATTCATCCAATTTGTAGCTACAATACATGCATGATAATCAGCATTATCTATGTACGTAAATTGCGTCTTAGCTACCCAATTGTGATGGAATTATTTTGCTATTTGAGCTACGTAGGTAGATTGAGCATTAAGTACAAGTTCTTCAAGCTCTACGGTTTCTATTCAGATAATAAAACCGATAGGCGAAACATTTTGCAAAAAGCCTATGGAACCTTTGATATCAAAAACGACTTTATTTCGCTTGAAATCATCAACAACCTTCGTCCAGATTCAAGATCCCAGTCCTAACTAAGTCGATTTTTAAATCATTAGTCTATTCTCATATTATGGATATTATTTTGGAGGATTCTCATTTTGTGCCTTATTGAGGAAAGATACTTAATGCTTTTTCCTTCGTACCGCCTTCTGAAGATGTTTTATAGAAAATAATACAAATAATAGTGGAATACCTCTCAAATAATCTATGCTCACCAGAGAAAAGAGACATCTCTCGAAGAGGTTTTGGATTACTTAAAATAACTATTTATTTAAGTTTGTATTAAGTTTTGCAAACTTTTCGAACAGCTTTCGGAATTTTTCGCAGATACAATGCCATTTATTGAATGCCTCCTTATGTACTATTTCGTTATAATCAGTATGTTTGAACTTTAAATGGCAACTGGAAAACACTTCCTGCTTGTGGATCGTCTGGATATGCTTCCGTCAACTATTTAGTGACATCACTGCCTCCGATACTGCCATTCGATTGGAAGAAGCTATTGGTATCGTCTTGGGGCTCATCGGTGGAGTCATAGGCGGTGTCCTCATCATCCTGCTCATCATTGATGTCTTCGTTGTCATCCTCTGGCAATATATAATCATCGGCACTCGCATCGTTCGGTAGAGTTTCTACCTCCGACTCGGTTGTGGGCGCTGACGTTACAGAATTATCGGTTAGATCGGGCAACAGCAGCTCAGTGGTTGTTGAGGGGCTAAAGGTGGTGGTTGAGGGTACAGCGGTGGTTGTTGAGGGTCTAGAAGTGGTTGTAGTGGTGGTGGTGGTGGTGGTGCTAGTGCTGGAACTAGTGCTGGTGGTTGGCTTGTAAACGGAGGCACCTGTAAGTAGAGCCACAACTGGTTAATTCACCCAATCTATCCTTCTATCCTCCATCACTTACACTCCGGCAGCGTGGGCTCAAAGTCGCAGCGTATGCGCAGATCCATTTCCTCATCGCTCAGCCGCCTGATCTGTTTGGGTCGCGGCGTGGTGCGACGCACAAAGTAAACATCCCGCACCTCGTACAAATCGAGGCCGGGATAATGCAGTGAGGGACGACGGCGCTCATAACGCTTATGCGAGACAATGTTTTCGGGTAGTGCAGCCTCGTAGGGAGCTGCATCCAGCATCAGTAGCTCAGCTGCCAGGCAGAGGAGCAGCGCTAGGCCCAGTGCTAGTTTTTGCATAGTTGACGCCGTGTGTTCGCTGTGTCGAAGAGACTAACATCCAAATAGCGAGCTTCGAGCTGTCGAGCTGATTGTTTTCTTGATTGCTCACAGCCCCATGTCCGTCTGCTGATAACCTCCTCAACTCAGCTGGGCCAGGAACTAACCCGCAACCTTGGCATACTTTCAGGCGGTTGCTGTTAATACGGCATAGTTTAACACTTGCCCCCAAGCACTCGACTCAATTCAATGTCTTGGCTAAGTTGACAGCAGATGATGGACGCGTTTACTATACCCTGCACCTCTGAAATGGGTGAAGCCGGGTATAATAACTCTGTGCGAATGTATGGTCTGAATTCTGAAATTCAATTTTAAATAAAATCGGAGTGTTTTGTGTTTTGTCGATTTGATTAAAACATCTTCCAAGTATCGTAATAAGTAATTTCTTTGCTAGCTAACATAATTGCTGCTTAGCACAATATATAATTGTTATTAGACAGAAATAAAAGCAAATATAAATTGAATGTCAGTTAATCGAATTCTGGTTGTCACAAAGATTCGATTATCTGAGCAGTTCTGCATATCTTCTTACCCCGATATATGCCCGTGCAGAAAATTCAGGAAGACTGGCATCGGACGGAACCGACCGTAGAATACCCTAGATTTAAAAAGCGTGTCAAGTAGTGCATCATTTCGGAAGCTTGATTTTATGTCAGCGCCAAAAATATTATTGTTTATTGTTTCAAACCGCTATTTGGGATCGATAGGTAAATTGATAACGAAAATGCATTCTGAATAACAGCCTTATTCCATGCATTACGCTTTATATTCATTTTCTGTAAACTCGGGCGTATCATCCAAAAATAAACTTGACCTGCCCCTATCCATATTCCTAATGAACTGCCTCTAGCTGATTTAGTTTACGAGAATTTCACTATAGACGAGTTTACAAAGCATTATTAGTTATGAAGAAAATAATCCATTTCGTAATGTGTTTATGAATTATATTAATTAATTAGTAGTTTATAATAATAATACATGATATGATGATAAATATGAAGCATTTTATTACAAACTATGTAAATAAAATGTAAGCATTTAAAAAAAAGATAGCAGCTTTTCCTAGGCGATCCTACAATTTCCATTGCAAGTATGTTACCATAAAATAGAGATTTGTAGAGAATTGATAAGGCGACAGATTGCCATTTTTTTTATTGTTTTAAAGGTAAAATCGTGAATCGGGAATAACGGTTCTTCTGTTTTGCTCTGCAGCATATTCTACTGCCGGGTGCATCCGACTGATCAGCTCCTGCCTTACTGATTTTTTTTTTTAATTACATAACAACATAATGACAAGCTGTGTGCTGCAATTGTTCCTGGTTTTATCAATACTTATGTAAAATTTAAGAAAAACCTTACAAAAAGCTGAATTTGCGCCTTTTGCTGTTTCACGATTTTGCCAGCAGGTGCTCTGCAAAAACAGCCAGTTTTGACGGGAAAAAGCGATTTGGCATCGATAATCACAACAACAACAACAGCAATAAACGCTTTCAAAATGTGAACAATTTCTGCTGAACATTTGGCGTGTGGGATGAAATAAACAAATAGAAAGATAATCGGAAAATCTCTGGCTGCAGCCTCCGAGAGCGCAAAATATGCAATAGTCGCAAAGGCATTAAACCGAATTCCTCCCCCCCGCCCAACATCTCTCTCTCTCTCTCTCTCTCTCTCTCCCTCTCTTTCTCTTTGTCACCGTCTCTGCCTCTGGGTCTTCGGGACAAGGTGTACGGAGCTTTTGGGCGATCTTGGGTCTACGGCAGTTGGCGACGGCGCTCGTTGGCGGGCGGACGCGCAAAAGCAGCGGAGCAGCTGATCGCACCGAAGCGAGGGAGACGGATGTACAGAGCGAGAGCGAGAGCGCAGTACGCGGTGTGAAGCAGAGCGAGACAAGTGAGCACAAAAAGAAAGAGAGCGAGAGAGCACGAGTGCGAGAGTGCGGATAAACTATAAATATTAGTGTACAAATCGCGTTCGAACTGTTTGAAGGCGCATAAAATTCAGCGATTTGTGTCGCGTTGTTGTTGCTCTATTTTTGTTGTTGTGGTTGTGGTTGAAAGTGGCACAGTGGAGCACTTAAATGCGTTGGGAGAGCAGGGGGAAGTGCACTAAATATAGCAGCGCCAGTTTGAAATCGCTGAAAGAAAGCAATATTACTGAGAAGAAAGCAGTCAAGAACGCGACGCGTGGGCGGCCAACAAACAGATTTATGCCACAGCATATAGACTATACATATGTACATACATATAGTTATATATAGAGAGCATAGTTGGGATAAACAATAAGTTGGACGCGTGCCAGAAGACAGCGGAGGCTGCTGCTGCTGCTGCTGCTGCTGCTCTTGTGGCTCTTTGGCAAAAGATTGCAAAAAAACAGGTGGAAGGTGCCAGATGATCAACAAATCGTAGCGCTGATTCAGCTGATTCAGCCAAGAGCAATGTCAAAGCAGCAGCGACATCAACACAACTATCGCCATCATTCAAGCTCCTCCGCGGCCGATCGGAGGCAGCGCGCTGAACCTGAACCTCAGCATGAACCTCATCCTGAACCCGAACCTGAACCCGATGCTGACGCCGACGCTGATGCTCTGCTCAATCTGCTGAGTCTGAAGCTGCGCAAGCCCGCCCACTGGAACTGGGAGCTGAGCACCTCGCGCAGCTGCAGCAACATTGCACTGCCCCGCATACTGCTGTACGACCATACGGGGGCCCTGCTTCTGGACGCGGATGGACAGACGGAGCAGACGTATCGACCCGGCTCGGAGCGGCGCAGGAAACGCGCGGCGACTGCGAATCTGGCGCAGAGCGTGCAGCAGGCGCAGCTGTCCGGCCAGTTCCATGGCCTGCAGATAGCCGAGGCCACGCCCACGCCCACGTCCACGCCCAGCAGAGAGGCTTCCCGCTGCAGATCCACGGCACAGCTGGCCGGCAGCTGCATCGACTTCAGCACACACGAGCTGCCCGACTGGCAGCCTCAGGAGACGGGCAGCTCGCGCCGATCGAGCTCGTTGCGGGGCGTGCGGTTCGAGGATCAGGCGGAGTGGCTGGAGCGGGAGCCGCCGCAGGATCGGGCGGCACAGGTGCTGCCCTATCCCACGCCGCCCTCCACCTCCACGCTGACCACCACGGCGAACTCGTCCTCGTCGGGACCACGGGAGAAGCGTCGCTACCGACGCTCCCACAGCTCCGGCCAGCCTTCCATACTGGAGCGGTTCAGCATGTCGCGGGGCCGGCTCTCCTCGCCGGAGTACGTGCAGGAGCAGCGGCTGGAGCAGGCGCCCCGCTACTTTCTGCGCAGCAGCAAGGCCGGCACGCTCGTCATCAAGGACGAGAGCTTCAGTCGGGTGCGGCAGCGCCGCCGTCGGACCAAGCACTCCTCCCTGGAAAACGTGCTGCAGGAGAGCCCTCGGGGTCTAGCCGAGAGGGTCGTGCCGGTCACGACGCCTGCTCGCCCGAGGACGCTGGCGCGGGGGAGGGAGCGGGAGCGGGAGAGGGGACGAGAGGCACAGCTATCCACCTCGGAGGAGGAGACACGGAGCCTGGAACAGCAGCAGGCCATGAGGCCATCGCGCAGTCGACGCCATTCCCGACAGCAATGCGGCAAGAATGTGGGGGCACAAGGTAAACCGATTCTCTGAGATATATGCAGACTTTCTACCTCTACCTCTCTCCCTCTCACTCTCTCCCTCTTTCGTTTTTCTCTGTCTGCTGCGCTTCTCCTCATACATAATCTGGCAGAGATTATCACGGTCGATCCGGGAAATTGCGTGTATCGTGGGACGACGGGCGCCACTGGGCGCTGATGACGCCAATGATGACGTCACACAGATACACTCTAACGCATACACACCCACCCACACACACACACACACACACACACTCAATAGTGTTGTCAACCAACCGCCACACATATGGCTAGATCGGCCCAAAAAAGTAATAGATACGGTACGGAAAATTACAGAAAAACTCAACTAACAACCTTTAAGATGTTATATACTTATATTCTTGATCAGGGCGACGAGCTGAGCCGATCTATCCCTGTACGTCTGCCTGTATGTCAGTCTGTCCTTATGACCATCTATGGCGTGTGTCTATCCGTCTCTATGAACGCTGAGATCTCAGACACTACAAGAGGTAATATGGCCATTTTTGGTATGTAGATAGCTGTAAAGCCTACACAGATCAAGTTTATTTCAAATTTTGGATGCCACTCCCCATTACGACCTTTTCGGTAAAAACCGAATAACAAGCGCAATATTGAACACAGAAGGTTGTTATTCAAAATATATTCATGTTTTTATTTTATTGACCTATCCTAAAAAAGCGCATTCACTTCGGTTAATAACCACAGATGTTATTGAAGAATCAATATTTGTACTTAAAAGCTGTATAAGACGAAAAGATCTATAAAAAAAAAGGCCAAGTTGGCAGCACTGACACACACTCGCACACACCTATAGTTCGCCTGCGTTCCTCTGCTCAAGTGTAAATTAGCGTAAACTAAATACATTAAAAATAAATAAATAGACGACAAAAAAAGGCGCAGTCGATGTTTACCTATAAGAAACAAAAGACATGAGTTACAGAAAATATATTAAATAATAAATATATTATGTACTATGACTTTCTTATCTATCTCTTGCCATACGTAATTAAGCTGAAATAATACTATATAAATAATTCATGCAGAGATTGGCGCCATTGTCAAATGTCAAATAAGAGATCTCTCAATGAATTCTCAACAAAAAAACAAAGAAACCCCATGTGAAATCCCATTGTAAATTAGCCTAAGTACTTACCACACATGTTTAATAAAAAATGTAAAAATCTGGCTCATATCTACATATTTTGACAATAAAAGATATGGTTTTGTAGTACATTTTACCATGCTTGTTTGCTATATGCAACTATAACTAATGAACACGAATTGTTTACTTTCAAAATCCCAGATTTGGTACCGTAAATAATAGTAAGGAGTTAAAAAAATTAACCGAAAAAATTACTCGGGAACTCAGCAAATCAGACATACATATGTTTAGTTTTCTAGCGGCGAATAGAACAACGTTTGCTTTTGAAATCAGTTTTAATTCTTAAATTTATAAAAAAAGGATGAAATTAATAAATATTTCGCAATTCATAAGAATAATAAAAACTGACAATAATAGTTATATCTTAATTTTACTTTTTATAAATAAATAGTTTTTATAATCAATATTTTAAAAATTATAATTAACAACCGCATCAGACCGATTTTATTTAGATCTAATTTTGTTATAATTGCAACTCATAAAATTGTTTTTGTTATTGTTTTTTTATACCTAGTATAAAGACTTTTGCAGTCGGTTGGCTCGGACAGTGCCGTTTATTTCATCTCTATAAAGCATAACGCTTGAGCGCATTGTTAACGAAGCATAATATTATTAATTATTTCCTGTAAAATATAAAACTGCACCCTCTTTATAGAATTTGTATGTGTATATTTTAAATTTGTGTGTTATTTAAAGTCTACACCAAATTGCGCAGAGCGCGTGAGATTTTTGTCTTCTCTTCTTGTTAAATGGGTATATCCCATTTTGAAAGGGTGCAGGGTATACAAATGACGGTTGATCGGTTCGTTGGTGAATGCTGACAAACAATTGTGAATTCACCGTTGATGGCTTATGTTGTTGTGTTGGTGAATTCATTCATTCATCATTCATCAATAGCCCGTGTTGAATTCACCAAGGAAATGCCCTATTGGTGATTGGTGTTCATAGGGGAATCACCAGTGGTCTTAACTAGCGGTTTTTCAAACGCACTTAGCTAGCTTCTAATCGCTAATCGCTAAGCGTACGTTGAATACAAAAAGCAGACAACATCTTGAATGTAAACAGACTGATAAGCCACACGCCACATCGATAACTGAGGGTATGCGGGGGGCGGGAGGGCTGGGGAGTAGCGCTGATATGGCGAGCATCGGCAGCCATATCAAATATGGATTCAGCTCGAGTGCCAAGCATCAGACAGAGCGAACAATTGAGAGGGAGAAGATGCAAGCATTTTGGCTGATGCTGGTGAGTGTGATCTTGGGACTTCTGATCCTGTCCCTACTGGAGCGCAGTGAGGCACGTGTGATCTACTTTGGAGCGAGGAACAGTACGCAGGATGTGGGTGGAGCGGTGGCGAACGGTACGGATGTGGACATGGAGCGGGGCATGTTGTTCGCTGTGAAGAGAGCCAGCTGCAGGCACGGGTATATGCGTGATCATCGCAATCATTGTCGTCGGGTGAGTGATAAAAAACTGAAGCCATTTAGATTAGGAATTCAACTGATGGAATGGCATGGGTGTGTGTGTTTGCATTTGTTTTTCAGGTTGTCTAGCGGACTTTGGACTGGGGCAATGATCATTAACGTGGCAATATCATTAGACTAGAGCATATTTATATAGACTACGTCAGAGGGCAGCCCCGTATTGGCTAAGTTGTATTTGTCATGATGAAATTTTGCGAAACTTCACGAACATCCAATGGCAGAATAGCTCAGAGATAAGAGCAACCAGATAAGAGCTACGCTTCGGTGTGTAGATACAAGACACAAGATACAAGATACAAATGAAATACTCCAACAACGTTCAACAACACAGTTCCCCAACAACTCGCAAAGGCGTCATCGTGGGGGCTCTGACTCAACCATTTATTTTCGCATCGATATCAAGACGTTGCGTTGCAGCTGGCTTGGTCACATTGTTAACTACTTCGGTATTTGTTGTATGAGGCGCATGGTCTCTGGCCCCTCGCCCCGAACTGTGACGTAGGCCATGGGGCTTTCTAGGAAAGCCATGAGACGACCATAACAATTGATTACCATGCCGCACAATGTGTTTGTCTTTTTAATAGGAAATAAGCCCGAGCACTTGCGAACCTCAGATAAACCAATTACGCAACGGCCTTCCCCTCGACAATCTTCCCGGTTAGCTGCTTAGGAATTATGCTATTACTATTACTATTAATATTACTATTACCCCTGGGGGGAAATCTTAGAGCATAGATCGTGGTATCCAATTTATAATAAGTAAATACACAAATCCGTTTTGAATTCCCTTTTTAAATGTAAATAGCTTACAACCTACATTAATATTAAGTGTACAAAAAAAAAAACAATAATTAAATTTAATTCAATACTCAAATCCATTTTTTTAAATAGTTTAAAGCCCAAATTATTGATAAATTTAAAAAACCAACATAATAAAATAAAATAAAACTGTCTTTAGTTTAAATTTTTAAAAATAACATTTATTGTTTGTCTTTCAAATGTAAGCCAAGTGTCAATTTTTATGATATTATTGATTTGTATCATCAATAGCTTAAGAAATGTGATTCTATCAATAGAAATTTGTTATTTTCATATCGATATAATTATTCAGTTCATTATATACAGTAAGTTTTACGTAAAGTAATTCAATATTGTAGCAGATTTGAAGTTTTGAAAACTGTTTTAAAGTCGTCTGATTCAGGGATATTTTATTTAAAGGAATTTTAGGTTTCTATACAATCCAGAACAATCTATCTATCTATCAAATCTATCAATTTTAAAACTGTCTTGTGTTTATTTTCGGCAAAATGAGAGCTCACTTAAGAATGATACAAGTAATAATTCCTTGAGCCATGTGATTTACATTGAACTTATTGATTACATAGGTTTTTTGGTTTATCAAACTGTAAATTAAATCGGAATGGGCGAGGTCGATTAGCCGGTTCCCTACTGTAAAGCACCCTGTACCCTGTAATATAAATTTAATTTAATTTGCGAATCGATACAAATAGTACAATTGGCATCCAACATTGGAAATAAACTTGAAAAATAAAAAATAGCGGCTCCAGCTCTGATAGTGGAGATAGTTGGAATTAAATCGACTGAGCTTGTAGTGCTGATCAAGAATATATATTGTTTATGGGGTCTGCCATGCCAAACTCTGGCTGATTCTCCACAAAATTAGTAGCCCTATTTTTACCCACTTGATGTGCGCAGGGTATACAAATACCTATAGATATTTTTAAAACTCATGGCTAATCTAAGACATTGTAATTATAATTTGCTTTGAATTTGATACGAGGCTTATCAGCAGAACTGATTTATGGGTCTACTAACCGTAAGCCAAGTTAATTGTGTAATTGTATCTGCCAGATACTTTTCAAGTGTGATATCAATACTATTCGCAATAAACAATAACACGCGTCCCATGTGAGCGGCCCCACGTCCCCAGCAAATCAAAGCCCATGCGTGATAAGTGGACTGTTAGTGAGTATCAGATACAGAGACATGCATAGTACCATAATAGCTATTTATTTTGGTTTGCGTTGGGGGTTCGGGTTTCGGGTTTCGGTTGTATCGATGTGATAAATACTATTTTTGGTGGAACTGGAGGCGAAGTCAGTACTGAGAAAAGCGGGAATGCAAACCTAGGCGAGACACTCAATTACACAGATTGCGGGTGACATAGTAGCCGAGGCCTAGATAAGATTTCCCCGATACAGGGTGCTGCAGCTGGGCAATCACACAGGCGATTGGCTGTGCGCTGGGAATCGAGTGGTGCAGTCTGTATTTTTTTTTATCAATTTAAAGGCAGGCAGAGGCCACCTTTTACTTAAGAACTGCTTGCCCAAATCGTATATAATCAGTTATTTGCCGGCGTTTGAGCGTGCCAGTTAGTACGCAAACGAGTTGAGAGAGAGACGGAGAGAGATACAGAGAGAGAGAGAAGCAAAAGACAGCCTATAAGCGTGATTACACAATTTCACATTGCCACGAAACTGCATACGAGTGGGAAACTATCGTTATCGACACCGAGTGTGAATAGGCAAATTGACAAATATTGAGAGCATGATGCTGAAACGCCTGCATCAACTGCTGTTCTATGCGCTGTGCCTGTTCGTGCTTGTCATCATCTGTGCACCGGCATCGAGTGAATCGCGTCGTGTGATCTTTATGGCGCCTCCGGGCATCCATCGGGGCCAGATACTTGCCACACACGGCCTGGACAAGCCCTGCCAGAAGTGCCACATGCGGGATCATCGGGGACACTGCCGACGCGTTATATCCTACAGTTCAGGTACGTTGCTCGACCATTGCATTTGCCCCAGATCGGCGTCTTCTAACAACATTTCCTCGCTTGCAGATGGCGCAAACTGCTGACATTTAGACCCATAAGCAGCCGGACAACTGAATCTCGAACTCTCTCAGAAACCGCAAAGCCATGCGCTCCATTACTTTTATTTATTCGCAATCGTTGCACTATTTATTACATTTACTCTCACGCTATTTTCTGTCTCTATTTATTACGGCATTTTGAAAAAAAAAAAACACATAAACGTTCATGATTTGCTTAACGACTTTCAAGTGGTTGGTGTTATAATTCTCTTTTGATGGCAATTTAATTATTATTTGATCAAACGTTGGGGTAAATGAAAAGCACGAGATCGCAGAGCACTTGGAGATACTCTACTTCAAGAACCAAAAACCATGTGGAATACGCGCCCATTCTACAATCTTATCTAGGACTAGAATCTTAATCTTCAGTCCAAACATGAGTTACAGTGAAAAAAAACTATGTCGAGATTCCATCAAATCTTGAGATTACTTAGACACGAATACTTTTGGTGTATAAACAACTGTAATTAAATGGACATTCATCAATTATGTCGGGTTCACGTGCGTAGAAAGCCACGTGATCCTCAGTATTATTTCAAAACAGATATGAATATAGTACTGAATAAACTACGATATTTCAACAGAAAATTGTTTAACTTTTTACTTCAATAACTAAACGTGAATTTTACTTCAAATAAAAATATATTTGAATCAACTTTTTTATAATTTATTTATTTAGTTAATAATATTTAGGTAAATGAAGTAAAAAATTTTATTTATAAATCATAAATATAAAATGTAAATAATAAAGACATAAAAATTAAAAATATGCTTCTATGGAGAGACCCACAGTGGGAATTTCGCAAGATGTTTAGGATGGCAACATTGTTCTATGCTTAATATTATATTATGCAAGCTACTAATGATTGATCGATTGGTGGGTAAAGTGGGCGCGACATCCATTATTTGAAATGAACTTGACCAGCAAAGGGTACTATACACCCACGTTCTAAATTGTCTATTTCTAAGTTTTATCGTTTTCAAAAGACTGCAGGACGGAACAGATAAATCAAGGAGCATAACTAAATCGACAAAAAAAATTATTTCCAAATTTTCGCATAATTATTATACGCTTTCCACATTTGTTAAATGAGTGCAAAGTATAAAATATACTACAAATTGCATATTCTAAAAAATACTTTATTGATAAGTTCAGAGTATTAAGAGCAGATGAAACTTGGCAAGCTACTGCAATTGGATTAAGATTATACCTTATTCTACGCAGGTTTTTTATTTCAAAAGAGGATATAGGAGTTCTTAGTTTGATAAAGATACACAAGATCATTCGTGACATTGGACCTGAACGTGCTTCAGTTTCAGTACAGAGTAAGTTAAATCTTTGAGGTCGCGGTGTAATGATAAATAACTTTGAGGCCAACAAGATATTAATTTAAATAAAATACTTTAGTGAAATAACTACAATCTTTGATTGATGGGTTGCTCGTAATACCGTCCTAATCGCTTTGGGCTTACTTATCATACAATTAACCAAAAAAATGATTTGAAATTGTAATAGAATAATTAATTTGCCAAAAATTTCAAATACAGTTTAAGCCTTAGATAGCATTCGCTGATATATGCACAGTTCTTAGTCAACTTTTCCTAGATAAGCAATATGCGAAACTGTTCCAAGAAGTGTTTGGATGACTGGGAACAAATTCGGACATTCCCATCGATTACATGCACAAAACTTGGCCTGATTCAACATTGCCGAACTGCAGTGAACTTTGGAACTGTCGTACGTCAGAGTTACCCAGGGGAATATTATATAATATTATAAAACCATTGCAGACACACGTTAGGATAGTTTTATGACTAATATAAATAATACACTCGCAGTCAAAAGTGTGTTACCAGTGTTACCATGGACGTGACGAAGATTACAAAGAATAATAGCAAGTAAATTATGACTGCGGAAATTATCGACTCCGGAAGAATGCAGCAGTATTGCTTATTTTTTAAAATATTTATTATTATTTTAAAACTCATGATGATTGTCGAGTTTTTATAATTGGAACGACAGAAAGTGACGCGAATCGTCACTCGACATGTGATGCCTAATGAATGAAACGTTAACATTCATTCAGAACTACGTGGTATGTCTTTGTTTATCACGTGCAGCGTTGCCAATTTAGCTAGTTTCATAATTCTATTTATGCTCATAACAATCTTTTTCACAATATAAGTATAAACATTTCTATACTGTGGAAATAGCATGAGAAACTTATGCCAAACCATCATATAAATATTTTTCATTTGATTCAATAAGTAGTTTATTTTTTAATTAATTTTAACTATGATTGCAGGCAAAGTATCGCATGCTATATGTTTTTCCATCGGTAGAGCTACGACAAAAATTACCTTATTTTGCAATTGCATCGAACCTTCTACATGTTTCTTATATTTATTTCGTTTTTTTAATTTATTTTGATCTGTTTATTTATTTATTCTTCCCACATTAAGCGAGATTTTCAAAGGCAAATGTTAAACATAATGTCTTTTATTAATGGCAAAACAAAGAACAAGGAACAAAACAAAACATGCATTAGAAATGATGAGAGAAACAATTTATATTTTTTAAATATTTAAACATTTAGAATATTGTCGAATGTGTTATGAATGATGGTCAAATAATTTAAACAAAATTTGATAGATATTAAACAGCAATGTTCGCATCGATTTTGAATAGTTTTCATTCGGTTGTCCTTGTTGTGAATATTTCCATCTTTATTGCAGATATCATAAATTGATTTAATATGCAATTTTTAGTTATTTAATTTAAATTCTTGTGGCAACACTGATCTGTGTTGAGTATGATAATGTCAAAGCTGCGAGGTGGCAGACTCAGCTATTCCACATGGCTTGAATAGCTTTCGGAATGCTGCAATAGCATAATTTCAGGCGCCATCAAAAATGCGATAAGCCCGACAGGAAATGGGACCGGATGCGGCGTCACCGATTAGACAGCAAAGTCCGCTGGTCAACGATCCATCGGCGTTGGCAACGGCAACGGCGATGATGATGACGAAGTCTCTTGGCAGTCTCTTCGCTTGGCTTGCGCCAGTCACACTCAGTCACTCATTTGCCGTGGAAGAATCGTGCAAATTCCGTAACGCTTTCGTCACGAGCCCGGTTCGGCGTGGTTTGCTCACGGTAAAACACCAAAATAGCAGCCGTAACCCCCCGCCAACCCGCCAAAGGCACGACAACTCGTAATACCAGTGAACGTCTGGAGCTAGAGCCATAGGGAAAACAATGCCACGCCTATCTTATCTAGGTTAGCTTGGTATGCAGCGCCTCGGGCCAGCACGGGCTTATCTTATCAGATCGCGTCGCTGTATTGGGAATCGACAATATCGACGCCCAGACGACGACCACGACAACATCGCGTAACGGGCACAGTAATAAAAGCAACGCGCTCCACAGCAAATCAACAAAATTGTGAACGGACAAAAAGCGAAAATTAATAATCAATAATTGAATTTCAAATAACCTAAATCGCGTACATAGAGCAGAAATCTCCCCAAGCAGCATGCAAGTTCAACGTCTCCTACTGGCCTTTTGGTGTGCCCTGGCCCTGCTCCTAGTCCAGTGCAGTGAAACCAGTGAAGCCCGTCGCCTGATCTTCTACAGTCCGAATAGCAGAACTCTGACGAGTCAGCTCCTCATCTCTTCCCGAGTGAAGCGTCCCTGCCCGGCTGGCAAAATGCGGGATCATCGCGATCGCTGTCGACGCGCCGTCATCTTTGCCCGCAATCAGTGAGAGTGGCAGATGGAGAAAACTGGAATACCAGAGAGCTACAAAACTAGAGAACGGTCGCAAAAGTGACAACAAGAAAGCTGAGAAGTTCTCTCCCTCAGGCGCTGCTCAATTCTCTGAGAAGTGGCATCAAACTTGAATGGAATTATTTATTTTTTACAATTTTTTTCTTTAGTTTTAAGCATTTATTTATTGTAGTTTCGTAGACTTGTATTTAATATTTATTGTACTTTATAATTTACGGCTTGAATGAAGCATATACAAATACATATAGACCTACAGCTATATGTATGTCTGTTTATGTAGCGGAAATAAATGTCTAAAATTACACAAATTCATACGTTGAGTTGTTTATAGATGTTATCATTTCCATATATTTGAAACAAAGCCAACTTAAACCTAGTTCCAAAGAGAAGCAATATGGATTATTTGGTGCTCAGGTGTTACCTTTTAAAGCTATGTTTGTTTACGGTTTTCCGAAAATACACAGGAAGTGCAAAACAGATGAAGAAATCACGCAGGTAAGTACTAGCTCGTAATATTTTGTGTAATGCATTTAAAATTTGAATAGAGCGATCTAAACATCAATTTGAACTTCTATTTTCATATCAGATTTGTCAATGGTATTCACATGTGTTATGCCATTTTATTAAACAATTTAAATATTAAATAAAATATGCCCCTTTTGTGCAAAAAATAATGTAGAATGTTCTATTGATCAAATTAATGTAGAAATAAATCAGGGTTAGCCCCACATTGAGCTAATAAAAAGAAAATAGATTTTCCCCGCAGTACTCACAAATATTATTCTAAAATAAAATATTATTGAAATAACCCCGTTTTTACCCATTTAATGGATGTAGATATAAATATACGTATGTACTATATATGCAAATAAAGTTTCACTCGTAAAGCTCAATTTTTAGACCTTGTACCCATTATATGGGTAAAAACTAATGAACAATATGTAACAGGCAACAGGAGGCGTGGCAGACTACAAACGTTATATTGAAAATAGAAAATTGTTAGTCCCAATATATTTTTTGTACTTTGTAATATATTATTAATCTCCCAAGCACATTGAAATTGGTATTAGGCGATAATCGCTGAATCAAACTTTCGTAAATGTTATAAATATTTCATAATTGGGTGTAGAGTTTTGTACAGTTGGATCGGCTACGTACCTGCTGGATTTTCATATTTTCCAGAGATAATTTTAGTTTTGTATTTATAGTAATTGTTTATTATATACAATAGGTAATTTAAATATAACAAATCACATTGTGTCGATAAGTACGAGTTTCTATCATAGAGTATCAAAGCTATCTGAACGTAAAGCTTCTGCTCTGGCTATCTGCTTTGTTGGTCTATGGGGTGTAAAGATAACTGCTATACATACAGCTAATTATTCTTGGCTGCAATTTCAAATGTTGAACAAAATGCGTTTTTAGGGACGGTACAAGGTTCCCATTTTCCCATGTGTCTTATAAATGCAATGTCTATAAATGAAAACAAAACCAGTATCTATGTAATTCCGTGTGTAGCATTTAAATATTACTCAAGACAGCTTGTACGGCGATACACATGCAATTGTTGCCAGATTGTTGTAAAAAGAAGTATAAAATGGGCGTAAGTGGAATAAAATCTAGAAAAGCTACATCCGAATCGATAGGAATCGACTCGCTATTCAGATGAAAGCTGTTTATGTAATATGGATAGGGATAATTACTACAGTTTATTTTCATCCAAAGCAGCGAATCTTAACCCTACGTTGCCACATTTTCTTTTCTTCGATTTCTGCAAATTTTATAACCTACACTCGTCTTTACGACACCGCTTGGCTTCAAATTAAATGATATTTAATCTAGTTCGATTGCACCTCCGATTGGGCAGTCCCAACATGTTTCCTTAATTACCGATTCTGACATGACGTCAGATGGCAACGACGATGACATCAAAGACGCAGCAAAGTGACGTCGGTTGAACAATCGAGGACGGAGAGGGACAGTCGAGGGACAGCAAATGATTAGCAGGAGAAAGCCCCCCTAGCTGCGTTAGCTGCTCGGCGCAGTTCCGTTGTTGTCCCTGTTGTTCGCGATGGTCTCCTCAATCCAGTCCATGTAGCTGCTGACCCTGGTATAGACGCCGGGGGAGTCGGCGCCCCCGCAGTACTTCTTGCCAAAGGACACGATGCCGGCGAGGTAGACAAAGCGATACCTTTGGGGCGTGTAGGTCTCCACGGTGAGGGGACCGCCGGAGTCTCCGGAGCAGGAGTCCACCCTTTCGCCCCCGCTGGCGCACATTTGGCCGCTGTTCAGATCGAATCCGTGCCTGCCATAGACCTCGGCGCACTTCTCCAGGGGCTTCACAGTCAGCATGGCCTTGCGCTTGACGGGACTGAGGTCGTTGTTGTGCTCGGTTAGGCCCCAGCCCGAGACGTCGACGGCGCTGCCCACCAGCTGATCGGCATCCGGGCCCCGTTTGGGGGGCAGACAGACGGCTTCCACGTGCGACAGCTCCTGCCAGTTGACGGGCTCCGAGAGACGCAGCAGGGCAATGTCGTGGCTCAGGATCTTGACATCGAACAGCGGATGCACAATGGTCCGATCCACCTTGGCCCGTATGTAGGGTGGTGAGCATTCCCGACCATTCCACGTGTTCACGCAGTCCGGATCGCTTGTCTGATTCCATTCCCCCAGCCGTGCCCCCGTCACCGTCCTTCCAATGCCCGTGAAGTTGTGGTGCACACAGTGGGCAGCCGTCAGCAGCCATCGCTGGGCAATGAAGGAGGCCCCACAGATGTAGGACTTGTGGCCCGTTGCCTTCACCGTGTACTCCAGCAATGTGGTCCAGGGAAACTCCGACAGTGCCGTCTCGCTGCCCCCGAACACCTTAAAGGCGAACGCCGTTCCACAGTGCGGATACCTGGGCAAATCGTCGGCGGTGGCAGGTGGAGGCACCTCCTGCACCACACTGCTCCCTGCCTCCTGTTCCACGCTCTGACTTGAAGAGTTCGGCAGCTTCTTCTCAATGCGTGCGGCCAGCATAGGTAGAATGTTCTTCGTACGGGGACAACAGATCTGAAGTGGAAAAATCATAGGTATTTAAATACTGTATATACTACCAATTGTGTGTAATCCATTTGTCATGCTATTGGTATGATCGGAGTTCTATATTATACTGAACGGGAATTACTGAGCAATAACGAGATGAATCCCTTCCGATGTATGCGAATAATAACTTCTTATATATTTAGCAAAATGTTAAACCTAATGATATGATAATATTGCAGAAAATGAAAAACTGCTTAAATTTAATCAGGAATTGTTGAACAATAAATAGATTTATCGAAAATTTTTATATAAAACAATCAGATTGAACTTTTGTAAGCTGTACCTTTAAAATGGATAAAAAAAAACGGGGTTAATAAATATGTAAAACGAAGATGGAGGCGTGACAGACCTCACAAATTATTTATATTCTGAATCAGGACGAAAGGTTGAGTTGAGTTTTGGAAACTCTGATAGCTAGAGCTCTCAAATTTAGGATTTAAACAAATAAAAACGATACAAAGATCGAGTTTAATAAAAATTCTGAAAGTCCCGCCCCTTTTACACTCTATTCAATAAGAACCGAATAATATCTACTATTGAGGATAAAAGATTGTTGTTTAAAACGTGCTCCTTTTTATTATGTGTAACTATCCAGAAAAGCGGCTTAGGAACAAGGAAATTATTTGGGAACACAGATTGGGGGTTTTGCTAAAAAATTTTAAACGTATAGGTAGAATAACTTTAACCACAAAAACGTCATAAACGGAAGTCGAATCAAAATGGACGGGGCGACGTATTGAATTGGTTACCAGCGTAATTCGGCTGGTCCGATTAGGCCTAGAGCTAATCTCGATTTAGCTAATTGCAATCTCTGATTGCCATGGTACAGCATCGCTAGTTATTGCCCATTGCCGACACTTACCAGTTCAGGCCGCTGTTGGGAGGAGCATTGGCGCTTACTAGTTGCGTCCAGCACGTTTAGATCATAAAAATCACAGGCACTGCTGTATGTGCAGCGTCCGAGGCCGAAGTTGGCGGTAACACAGTTGCCAAAGTGAATGATGGGCTCTGGAAATTATTGTTAATCAGTGAGGGTTCGAGTGTTTTGAGGGTGTGGAAGGATGGAACTTACTGGCATCTGGCGGGTACTGGATC
Source organism: Hypselothyrea guttata (assembly GCA_035045125.1). NCBI lineage: Eukaryota > Metazoa > Arthropoda > Insecta > Diptera > Drosophilidae > Hypselothyrea > Hypselothyrea guttata. Next base: position 135,010 of record JAWNNJ010002155.1, read on the forward strand.
TCCTCATGATGTTCCTCCTCATGGTGGTCCTCCTCATGATGGTCCTCCTCATGATGGTGCTCCTCATGATGGTCCCCCTCGTGATGATGCTCCTCGTGGGGCTCCTGATGGTGCCCATGATCATCATCGTGATGATGATGGCCTTCGTGTGCCTGAATTTGAGTGGCGAGTGAAGCCAATAACAGCAACAATGGCCACAAAAGCGTATGTGGCATCTTCATGACACTTTGAATAACCCTGTGGGAAACTTGTTTGTAACAGCCGCTTCAATTGCTGACAATCAACTATTCGCAATGAGACCAGACACTTGACTCGCACTCAAAGTCATGCTTAAATCCGAATGCTATCAATGTGATTTCACATTTTCACATTTCTCATTCTCTTTCTTTGTCATTGTCTCTTTGCCTCTATGTCTCTCAGTCGCAGTGATTAGTATTCATTCTATCTCAATTGACTGTGGGAAAACCCGATCAACATGCTGTCGCAGTTGTACAGTTATCGGCACAGTGGACCTACTCCAGAAATTGAAAGGAAAATATATTTTAGAAATATATTTAAAATAAAAAAAAAACAAAATTAGCAATAAACTGCGTAGTGTATATATCTATCTACATTTAAAATATGTCTGTCACAGCTCATATGGTTTCCAAAATTTAATATATATACCTTATGGAGTTTGCCACGCCTCCTCTCTGAGTTACATGCATTTGCTCAAAGCTATGAACCCTTTTTATTACACATTATGAATGAGTTCAAGGTATATTTAATAAGTACCAGCTCAAATTGTAAGCTGAGATTATCTACTGTTATTTGAGACACACTTTTCATGAAAACAATTTGTGTATAAGTTTAAAAGTGTTTATAATCTATTTGGTTTAGTTAGTATTAAAGAGTCCTGTTTATCTAGAGTTTGCGTTCAGAGCACAACTGAAAATATTATGGAATTTATCTATCTTAATTCGAACATAGTACAAAAACTTGCTCTATCAGTTATTCATGCCACTGTGCACTCGCTGATCACAACACGATTTGATTTTGTAATCACAACAAGTTGGATAGTTATTAATAAATGTGCTCGTGCCCATACTAACACAGCATACTTGTTCGCTTGTAGATATACAGATATACAATATAAACTGTGTCATTAACTTGCACTTTGTATGTATGTATGCCATGTATGCACCAAGTATTGGAAAACATATCTGAGTATGTAGGCAAACAGAACATACTATAGGCACAGAAACTGGTTAATTATTGACTTGTGCTTGCTTTCGGCAAGTGTTTACTTCACAAAAAGCCGCAAGATAAAGCTTTCAGCCTTTAACTGTTGGGGGTCTGAAAGTAGTGTTATTTTTGGATCGTTTTTCCTGTATTAGTCATTGCAATAGACCAAAAGCTGCGATACTGGAAATACGCCATCCCTCTCAATATCTCGTTTCTCAAACTGGTTTTAGCATCTCTGAAAACTAGAATGGAATAAGTCAACTATTCTTATATGTTTCAAGTAATCAAATACATTAATATACCTCATAAGAATATTCCTCATTGGAGTTATTTTCAAGATCTTCATTTGGAAAGCCTACAGTCGGACGCAACCAACAGAAGAACACTCTGCACCTTATATTTCAATCTTATATTTTATAGTAGTTTTTCTATGGTAATTATTCTGATTAACTCCAATTCTAATCGTGATTAACTCTGAATATCTAAATATCTCAACAAATAATGACAGTATACTGTTAACAAGAGTAATGGTATGGACAACATATCACATTTTTTATCAGTGTACTTATAACTTTATACATTTGTTGCATTGCAAGCTGAAAATTCATGTCATAATTAATGATGCATACACTGCAATAAAATACTTGTGCGGAAAGCAAATAGTATGTGCAAGTTGAATTGAGTTTTAATTGCATTTCAAATGAACTTTAAACGAACTAAATGCTGTTATAATTCAATTAAAGTTTCCCTAAGTGTGGACGCATAATGTTGAATATCATCTGAAAATAAAAGACATCGCATCTGCTGTAGCTCAACAGCTCAGCAGCTCCAGTCCCTGACATTGTAATTGAAACACTGAAGATTACAATGTGGCTCTGAGGCTGCCTAAGTGGGGATATTTCCATTCCAGCGCCTTGCGTAGTCTTTGTAAATTGCACAAACTATTAAAAATACAAGTTTTCGTTTGGCTTTCAAGAAATATTCATTAACCACAAATGGTGGCGACCTCAAAAATAAAAAAGGAAGACAGATACCGAAGCAGAGGCAGAGAGTAAACCAGTAAGATAGGAGCAGATCAGTCGGATGGAAGACTACAGTCGGACCTAATCGACAGTCGAAGACCCTGTACTTTGTGTTTCAATACCACAATCCACAGAGGCAGTCTTTGTGCGTATGCCCCGCCCCCTAACCAATCCAGCAAACTGTCTGTTTCATATCTTCGCTATTTCTTATCGATCTTCTTATCCGATCGTAATGCAGCTCACAGCGTAGATGGACAATACAGTATAGGAAAACCTAAATACCAAAAATGGTGCCTCTAGCGATTACAATTTGCGGGATCTATATGTTAATACGGACGGCCGTTATCCTGATGAGGAATATGTATACCTAGTAGGGTCTACTACATATCTTCAGGGTATTATTGATTTACACTAACTTAAGAGAGCCTTTTGTACTATTTTCAAGTACAGGGTCTGAATAAAAAAGAGGCGACAGCCAGCTAAGAATTTCATAAAGCTTCGCAGAAGCATACGAGGCCAGATGGGTATTCCATGCTGGATGCCCCATGCAGTATGCCACGTGGGGCAGCTAGAAGCAGCAGTAGGAGCGGAGCAGGAGCAGGAGAGGGGAGGGGGGGGGGGGGGCGTGATGGACGTTTGCTCGCCTTGTTCAACAGGCCCAAAGCAAATTCTACGAAAATGTCACAGAAAAACCGCACACAACACAAAAGTTTGAACTTTTGCTATGGGCGTGGCAGTTGCTTCGCCTCTTATTTGGGCTGCAAGCTGCGCTCCATTTAGTTTTTGTGTGCCAGCTTAAGGCTGGAGGGGCCAAAGGGGCCCAAGGATGCACATTGTGAAAGGGGCGTGGGGCGCTGAGGGGCTGAGGGGCTGGGCTCAGCGCCTTTGCATAAATGCAAAATATATGAAAGGCTCAAACTGTGCAAGCCAAGCCATGAAAATCTGAAGCCAACTGAAAGCAACTGTCTGTCAGCAGCGGATGCGGGGAGCTGCAGCTAAGGGGGGGAATTGGCGGTGAGTTGGACGGCAAGGGGAGTTCAATGAGCAATGACAATGGGCGACGATATGTCCGCATGCAGGAGGTGAAATTTAATATCGGCAATTGGCACCACAACAGCAATTGTCACAACAGCAGTCACACTGTTTCCTAGACCATAAACCAGATAAAATAATTATCTGCCCGAACTTTTCATTATAAATAATTTAGTATTAGGTATTCAATTAGTTACGGTAATTTCAACAAGATCTTAAAATCTAGGTGGTGTAGCTTTTAATAGTTCAGTTGCAGAATTAAGAAACTAATCTCTTGTCAAATAAATCTTAGTAACATTGCAAGTGAATTCGATTAGGCCAATATTTTATTGATATTATATTATATAATGTTATTGAGAAAGCTCAGTTCTGTATAACAATTAATTGGACACTGAATAATTACTAAATCTATATACCGAAATCCAAGTATAAAATCGTAGTTTTGAGTGCCACTTGAAAATGGCAATTACTAATTTGACCCTACACTTCAAGGAGATTAAAAGGGTCTAATGAGTATGAATACTTCAATTCATTGCACACATGTGTATCTTCAATTGAATATATCACCATTAAGGCGAAGCCAATCAGTCAGACGTACCCGACTGTAGAATACCCTGTATCCTATATTTTAAATATAATTATATGTATATATATATTTAAAAAATTGTATATTAAGAATGTTGTACGAAGCGCAAATTGTGAATTTTTTGTCTGTACCATGCTTAAACGCCAGAAGGCTAGCGAGGCAATATTGTTTCTTGAATATCTTCAGTGTTTATTGAACGAGGTTAATTCGCTTTTTATTGTGTATAAACATCATTGTAGAATAGGTTCAATATTTCGGTTTTTATCGGTTGGGACGTAGAGTATAAATCAATTATTGAATTCATAGAAGGAACAGCATACGGATAGCAGTTGCAGCAGATATTCGGAAGGCCTGTGAACGTACCATGCTCTATAAAGTTATACAGAAATAGAAGACACTTTGAAACGTGGCTGCAGAGCCCGCATAAAGTGCCGTTAAAGAGTAAGTTGAACTTATGCCGGGCTTAACGTGACCCAGGCAGTCTCCTTTATGGCATTTAGTTTAAGTTTAAGTAAATGGGAATGCATTTCGCATCTTTGCTGCACACTTCTCATTGGCCTGATCATAAAATAAACGCCATGGTGCAGGCCTGATGGCCAGCTGGCACGTCCTATTGCTGTCAGGATATCACAACAGGCAGCAGCAATTGCTGACCCAAGTTGAAACGGAAGTTTTTGCGCCATTTCAGTCGCAGTCGCAGTCGCAGTCGCTGTCGCAGTCGCAGTCGCAGTCGACGTCGACGCTTCCTGTTGCCTGTATCGTTTTTATTCTACAGTGCAAAACTTTGCCCGGAGTTTGACTTTCATGTGGCTCCGAGCAGAGAGTGGATGCGGGGCTGTTGCTTCATTGACTTCTTGGGGCAGACAGGAAGAGGCGATGCACAACTTTAGGCAGCACTCGAGTCTGGCAAAAGTAACTGTTGCAATGTCGCCAAGTTGTGTGGAGAGCGGGAGGGAGAGCGGGGGGCAGAGCGGAGCATTGGCAGCGATAATGAATAATGTTGCTGGCGATAATGTTGGCGCCTGTTTGACTTGGGGACTGGACTCCGTCAGCGGCATGAGACAGCAACAGTCGCCGTCTTCCCACGTCCCACTCCGCACTCCGCACTCCCCCTGCCCTACACCCTCTTGTCTCTGGCGCAAATGACAACGGGAGCTGATAAAATTCCCCGTGGCTATTGCTAAACTATTGCCAAATGGGACTGCACGCAAAAAAACTGAACCGAAACATTCCTTCTTCATTCGTGTTATCCGAAATTTATTAGATTTGGGGAAAAACATTATTATTTCAAGTCATCACCGGAAGTTCAATTTAAACTTGAGCATATATTCGGAAATCTTTTCAATGAAATGAAATTTATTGCTAATTATTTTAATAATAATATCCCTTCAATCAATCAATTAAGTATTAATGGTGTTTTAAGTATATGTAAGTATATTTATACGATGTATCCATTAATAATGAATAATTATTTTGTACAAACGTTAAATCTATCCACATAAACTCTTCAGTCAGCAGAGATTATTAATATTCACCAATTATAAGAGTTTTATCGAAATCGATTTATAATTAATATCGATTAAGCAATGGCTGCGTTCACGGCCGTAGCGCTCCATGGAGCGATAACTTGATAAATTTGGAGCGCTTCATGAGATTTTGTGAACGGTGGTTCCATGGCATTTGCATACAGCTGATAAAAAATTTGAAATGTGGCGGGAAAGTACCTGTTTGGGCAAATAAAATGGGTAGTTATTATTAATTAAATTGTTATTTGTTGCAGATGACAGGAAATGAATGAATAGTTCAATAAAGCTGCATACAGAATATTATAATAAAAATTTGCACTGCGTTTTTTGTTTCTTTTCTTCTGGTTCGTCCATGTCCATCAACAAAGAGCGATAACTCGATAAATTTTTTCATTTTCAAATTTAAACAGCTGTTTTCGCTGCATGAAGCGATAATTGTATCCAATGGAGCGCAAAAATTGTATGCTACATGCGCTCCACGAGATTTTACAGTTATGCTGCATTTAGGGTTGCAATTTTCAGCAAAATAATCGTTATCGGTTAATCGCTCCATGGAGCGCAACGGCCGTGAACGCAGCCAATCACAATTTTAATTTTAATTTCTAAATGTGCTTTGAATATAACTAATAAGTTAACTATAACTAATAAGACGATCAGAACTAGGCTATTAATATGGTTAGTTACTTGATTTAGGAAATACAATTACGCAGTTTTTGGATTTATTTGGCATTTGAAATTGCCGAAATGCTCTGTAGTTTTCTCTCAGTGTGCGCATCGTCGTTGGACTTTGCACTTGTCGTATTGATTCATACTTGTAAATAGTTATGCATTCATTCGCCAATGTTGGTCATTGCCTGCACAGATTCACAGATTCCCCCATGAAAACAGCAGTGGTAAACAACTATTACAAAAGTTTATGCAATTTAATTGAAAACTCAAGCATTTCCTGCTGGCATGTGGCAGGTGGAACCGAATACAGCTGCATATGCCATACCAGAAGGTCGAATCGCTAGACTTGCATGCAGCAAGAGGAAGAACCAGGAATTTCATCATCGAGGCAGGAAAAATGCGTCGGGTCAATAAATAAGAGTTTCCAATTCACCTGAAATAAACGTCCCAGGCCCATATTTAAGCCCAAATACACAAAAGCAAACCCAGTTACAGGATAATCTACAACTCACACACACACACACACACACACGTCTTTATCTGTGTGCACATCATGGGAGAAGCAACACCAACAAGCATCGCAGAATCGCTTAGTAGCACACTGAAACATTTTATCGCACGCTAATCACAAATCGCGAGTCGCAAATCGGAAATGCGATTATTTTTGTTCACACACGCATAGACACACTTACTCACACACACACACACACCCATACATCCACAAATACTACTCAAGGCTCTCTTGTAATGCCAAGGCTTACTTCTGAGTACACAGAGTCTGAGACATAAGGGATGCGCTTTATTCCATCACGGAACTACATGTAAATACATAAATAAATAAATAATAAATATATAAAAAATAATAGCTTTTATTTTTGTATATTATTATCATTATTATTAATATTATATATATGTTTATATTTATACAATTTTAGACTTTGTACTTGGAAAAGGATTAAGTTTAAGTTGGTGTAACTGGGAAATATGTGAGACATCCACAAGGAAGCGTGTCAGACCATAAAAATTATATATATTCTTGATCTGTTAGACGAAATGCTGCACCATTATAGCCATGTACGTCTATTTGTATACACACTAAGATCCTGCAAGCAAAAAAAGCTTCCTATGCAGTAAGCCATAGAATTTCCATACCAATGCACATTCTTCCGAAAACCCCAAATATGTAAGTAGTATATCAGCCTCATGTTAAAGCGTAAGACTTCCAATTATACAATTCCAAATGTACATAAACATAGACTTTATCGATGCTGTGAATTGCATTCCGATCGCATAAAAAACAACGAAGATATACAATAGACAATTTGCTTAACTTGACGGTGAGGGCTAATATCATTGCAGTGATTATTGAAACACAAAGAAAAGGTTCTACTTCTGCTCTGTGCGTTCCAAATAATACAGTTCCAATATACTGTGTATTCCGGAAATATGAATCTCTAAGATATATTTGATGCTTAAAGTTAGTTAAATTATTTTTAGATTATTTTTTTTTATTTTTTAAAGGGAACTTACCCAAAATCAAATGAAGTCGTATGAAAATCGATTGTGCTGAAACTACAATCTCAGGTACAGATAACTTAGTTGTTTTAAGACATACATATATATAAATTTATGGCAATGAGTAATATATGTATATACTTCCCAGTAAAGAGTACTTTTCCATTCTTGAATTTCACGTTTGCCTGTCAACTTCTCCAGACTGCATAAGTATCAGATTTATAACTAACTTTGATAAGACCCCCGTGGAGCGACGCCCCTGTGTTGTCAGTGAACACACACGAACGCACACATCGCACACACATTTCAATTGTCAACAATGTGCTGTGCCATATAGTGCTTAATGTGAATGCATCAACATGGACCCATTGGCTCCTTTATATGGGTTTATGCGCATTCAATGTGCCCCCTGCCCATTCTCTACGGTAGATGGCGCCTTATAAATGAGGGGGGATAACGCATTTCATGCGCACACTTTATGTTTGCCCTGTGCATAAAACGCGAATCCCGAAATTGATTTCACTTCGATTTAAATAGACATGCACCCCCTGCCAGCACCCCTGATCCCCTTCCAACGCGAATTACCGTCATTGCACCCTGGGCGATACGTCGATCTGGCAGAAGAAAATTCAAATTTAAAATTCATATATACAGTCAGACATACTTAGCTCTACGACTAGGCTCGTCGCCTTGAATAAAGATATATAAAATCCCGTTTTTACCCATTTCTTTAGGTACAGAGAGTACTCAAATTTGTATCCGCTAGATGGACACTTTCGCCCACTGTGCGTTGGTGTCGGCGTCAAAAGCCACACGAGTGTCTTTGGCACACGGCAAACGGCAATTGTATTGAAAGTAAAAGTAAAAGTAAAATAACGACGCGACGGCAAATAAATAAGCCAAGTAAACAGTGGAAGGGGCAGGGGAACCCTATTGACTGTTTATGTGTGTGTGTGCGTGTGCGTGTATGTGTAGCAAGTGTTGTGATGTGCATGGAACTTGGGGATTTTCATGCTTTTAGGGTGTTGCTAGGGCCGAAATGCGAAAAGTGTGACAGAGCTCATTTAACGCGTCTGTTATTTCTATAGTATGTGTCGCACTCGTTACCGTTAACTTTATACCGATCCTTAAGCACACACTCCACACACACGTACACACATACGGAGACACACATATGTGTGTGTGCAAAATAATGAGTCATAAAATTAAGTTTAATTTTACGTTAAACTTGTCACAAGCTTTGATTCAAGTCAGATACATGTGTTGTGTAGGAAATACATTTTTTAAAGTAGCCTCTTAGAGTTTTTTAATGTATACCGGCTATTCAAAATATCTGTGATTGCAAAGTAAATCATTTCATTTACAATATCTAAGCATTAAATATTGATAGGCGGGGTATAATAACTACATAAGTATGGTATAAATTCTTGATCGGCACTATCAAATAAGTTAGAATCGTGTATTTATTCTATATATGGTGTATCAAGCTATGAGCTTGTGAACAAATCAGTAACCTCTCCTTTCCATTCTACCAAGTCAAGAAAATTGTCTGATGCATATCTTCGCTGTGAAATTACCAGCTTTTATTGCGATTGCCAAGGCGTAGGAATGTTAGGAGGTATCAAACATCAAAAACTATGGTTTGTCTTGCTCTTTGAGATCTAGGTGTTCAAAGGTAAAGCCGGACGGATTAATTTTATTCTCGATAACAAAAAAATCACCACATATTATTCAAAAAGAATCCTTAAAACCTATTCCCTCAACTCGTAAGCAAGAGGTCTAGACTATGGTCTGTAGTCGATTGTCTATCACGTTCTCGCAGATTATGATTAGTCCGTTCAAGTGGCACTTGACTGTTATTCCAGTTAATTCAGGATGACGGCATGAGGAAGGGGCAGGGGTGCCTTTTATGCCATGTTATACTCTCATGCTCACCAATTCAAATTTTGTGTGCCTGTCTGCCAGTCAATTCAGCTGTGTCAGCGAAGCCCTTGGCTTAGGCTCGTATCATTTGGTTCTTTCCCCCATTGTGTAGCGGCAACCAGGACCAGTGTTGGCAGCTGTCTGTCGTCAAGATCTCTCAAAAGTGTCAAATAAAATGAACATTTTCACAACAAATTATTATTAGTAGCGGAAAGCTTATGCCAGACGTCCATTGAGGTTAGCCTGGGAAGGGAGGGAGGTATCAGAAATCAAAACAGTCAAGATCGAGATGGAGCATAGGAGAACCTATAAATACCAAAATTGATGTTTCTAGCTTATATAGCTGGTCGTACTGATCAAGAATATATATACTTTGTGTTGTTCGTCATACCTCCCTTTGAGTGTCAAACACAGTTCCTGTTTGCACTAGCTTATTTGCAAAGCAAAGGTTCTAAAAAGCCTAATTTGACATGAAAATAGCCAAGTTGGCAACACTGGCCAGGACCTCAACAACAACATGTCTCTAATTGTCACACACATCGATTATCTGAACGGTTGATGACTGAAGCGCCCAGCGCGAGCTGCCTACGGTTGACGGTTTTTGGCTGATGCTTTTGGCAAATAAACACATCAAGTGATTGACACGCACACACGCACACACACATTCGGTGAGTGGCAGAGGGGCAGAGGGGTCGCAAAGGGGGCTGGCTTCATGGCTGGGATTGTTCGAGTTGTTGCCGTTTCATTGAGGGACGACATGACAACGGCAATAGCAACGACATCGACATCGACAACGACAACGACAACGATTACTTTTTGTTTTGCTTTGTTCAGTTTTGTTGTGCTTCGCTTTGGCTCTGGCTTTGACTTTGGCTGCTCATTGACATTGTCATACGTGTGGTGGGGTTATTGTTGTTGGTGTTCTTGAGGTGTGACTGAACGAGGTGGCTGCATTCAGGGCCTGCAATGTCATAACCCTGCCCCACTTGCCACAAGCTGCGGCACTTGCGTGCCAACTTCTTCGCTCGCACATTATTATTAGCCTTTTGGTCGTACTCCCCTGATGGAGGGAAAGGGGATAGCTGCTTTTAATGAGCCACCGCGAAAGGAGCGTAAAAATGCGCAAAGTCAATGACAATTGACATGCAACTGGCAAAGGAAACAGAAATAGAATTTCAGACGGGGAATGGGGCTGAGATTGAAACTGCGACTGAGAATGAGAATAAAACCGGGAGTGAGCACGAAACTACAAAAAGAAGCTGAGATTGAAACTGTTCTACCGGAACATATACACAAAAGTATGCATTCAATCCTAAAAACCAGGATAAGTGGACAAACAAAAAAGAGGATTATACTATTTTGTTAGACAGATCAGTTGGATGATGTCATTGCGGAATTTATCGAAAGTAGATGACACCGTAAACAAACCTTGACAGAATTTTAAAATAAATTAAATAAATAAATAAGAACGTAAAATATCCGTCGGGCGGCATAGTATAACAATCGGATTTCAATAGGAGAGCCTTCACTTTTCGATTTAAATAAGGGCTAAACCGATTTAGCTCGTCGCCCTGATCAAGAATATATATACCTTTTTAATAGGTATAGGGCATATTCAATAGGTAAAAGTTATATAAATGAGACTGAGACTGTAAACTGATAACTGTAAAACGAGACTGAGAAGAACTTATAACATAGAATAAGATAAAATCTGGAACCATATCTATAAGTGGCAATATGACTTAAATAGGACTGAAAAAATACGTCGAAGTAAGACAGAAACATAAATATAATCAATGAGACTTATATTGGGGCATAAAACTAGAATTAAAAGAATAATGGGAATTACGGTGATTTACAACTGGGACTGAGACTGAACTTGGGAAAAAGATTAGAAACGACAGCGAGACTGTCTGGGTGTAAGAAACTATAATAATACATAGGAGAAAGAATAAAAATTATAATAATTGTAAATGTACGAGTAAACTAATGAGATTAGTAGTCTGATACTCCATAATTTTTTATTCGTATTTCAGTGCTGAAATAACAGAGAAAACACTCGTGTAGCAAAAGCTTTATTAGCCCGCGCCTTAGCATACTTTGCGGCGCGTTATCTGGCGATATTTTAATATGAATGTGAATTAAAATTTGCAACCGAACTGCATAAAAGGCAATTTGCCAAGTCTGCAAATAGCTGCATGTGGCAATTTATTAACATTGCGTACACGATTCGTGCATCAATTGTGAAACAATCTAAACGCAGGGGCAGGAAGAGCTGAAGCTGAAACTGAAACTGAACCTGAAACAGAAACAGGAATTGCAATTGCAAATGGAGGGAACCTGAACTAGGTGAAGACTCAGCTGGTGCCATGGCTGGCACAGCTGTCCCCCATGCAGCCTATCCTATCCTATTGGAGTTCAGCTCTGCTCCATGATTATTATAAATGCTCCCCAGACACTTGCAATGAGGTATGCAACTTAGACGTGGTCCAAAGTGGCAGAGGTCGAAGCAGAAGCTGATGCAATTTCTCTCATTGCACCATGGGGCAAAATACCAGATTTTGTGACATAAATATATATATCGAAAAGCAAACAATTTATTTAGTTGTAGGTTTGGATTTATAGAGTCAAAACGAAATTTAAGAATTAAGAATATTGATATGCGAGTTACATGACCCACATTCTCAACCATGGAGTTATATCCTTAGATAGGTAATTTCTCAATTAGAAATATAATGCATCATAAATTAATTGCTCTTTAATATTAAATATATTTCTTACTTGGAATCATGCCAAAAAATGCAGTATCTTTACCATAGTGCATTGCTTTGCTTTCATAGAGAGCAAAGAAGACAAAAGCAGCCTGAGAGAAAGAGACAGAGAGAGAGAGAGAAGGAGAGATAGAGAGAGAGAGCAGGCGAATGCAAGGGGCGTCTATATGAAATAAGCAAAACTAATATTTCAACGCCATAAATCATAAAGGGAAACGCTTGCAGCCACGACCCTGCCAGAAGGCTGCTACAGTGCCAGCTACCGTATAAAAAACAAAATGTGCCCAGTTCCCATTTGATGTAAAAACCAAAGAATGGCCAGGGATCCTGTGCCCTTTGGCAACACCATAAAGGTGAGACATTTAACAGCCGAGTGTAGTTCGATTCAAGTGCGAACAATGCCATACTATACAACACCATTATAAATGGCAAATTTATTAAATTTACAGCCTGCAAAAACAACTGAATGGCCTTCCAACTGTTGGCTGCGTCCGACTGTAGTCTTTCTAACTAGTTTGAAAATATGATTGCATAAAGCTCCTTGTCATGAAAGACTATCAACGCAGAGCACCAGTACAAATGCAACTGTTTTATATTACTTTCCGGATTAAGTTGATTCATATATATATTTTAAATATTACCACAATTAAACATAAATTTCAAATCAAAATTAAAACGCAAAGAGCACCAAAACTATGGGTAAGTGTATTGGATGTGTAAATCGAACTTACGTCAAATATTGGAAACTACTCCTGAATTATGTCTTAATTAATAATATTTATATTATATGAAAACTTTCTATCAATATAGATATTTATATCAATATTGCTCTAGTAGAGGATTAGTTCAGAACAGAAAATTATATTCAGAAAAGTGATTCAAAGCATAAAGCCAGTACTTCGAATAATGCTGAAAATTAAAGCATAGAGGATTTTACTGTCGGTTGCGTCCGACTGTAACATTTACATATCTTACGGAGAATTTATAAATATAAGATATAAAGGAAAAACTTCAATATGGTATGAACAAAAATCTGAAATTAATTTAATGCAAATAAAAAATATTAAAATTGAAAATGTTTTCCTGTTTCAAAGTAAACTACTTATACTTGTATACCCTGTAAATCTGGAAGCTATAAAAACCAGAAGCACAATATTTGAAGCGATAATAGGATCAGATCAAGATATTCCCCCCGTGCACTTGCACTTGTTTAATTTCGACGACATGCTACTTGAAAGCCTTATCAGTTTTGTCGGCACTTTGCAGTCGATGGGTTGGGTAATACCCAGTACTCGATGGGCGAAACACCCGTAATTAAACGGCTCAGAGGGAAGCAAGTAGCATCAGTCTATTAGGCAGGCAGTGAGTGTCTGTGAATCGCACAATTAGCAAAGATTTCGAGACAATGTGCACAACCGAAACAATGAGTCTTGCTGTATTTGCAACTGTAACTGTAACTGCTACTGTAAATGCACTCGTAACTGTTACTCTGCTTCCTGCCCTGCCCGAGCTGCTCTGCTGCGGCTAGGACCATCCTGCAGACCATCCTGCAGTACTGCTGTAGGGTCTGTGCTATCGCTGGGTCACTTGTTCATTGTCATAAGTGCAGTTTACATTCAATCTAAACACTCACCGCTTAGTGGGGGAGGGGCCGGGGGTGAAATTCCTGCTGCTGGGAGGAGGTATGGAGCCTGGTACTGCGGATGCGGCAACTGGAGTTCAATCGATTTCTATCTGTCAGCGCATAAATCGTTTTGCCACATGTACCGCAGCGATCTGCTACTACACTCAGAAAAATGTAGGAAGAGTTCTTCTACAAAGTAAAGCTTACCAATTAATGTCGATTTGCTCCAACATTCAAATAAAAGTGGGAATATTATCGTACAGGAATATGAAGCCTAGTTAGGACGAGGCCGATCAGTCGGACGGAAGGTTACAGTCGAACGTAAGGAGCCATGGAGCTTTATAATATAACAATAACTATAAGGAATGCACAAATCAATAAACCTCTCTACACACTCACCTCTGAAAAGTCGAGCAAATTGTGTGATGCGTATCTTCGCTGTTTTTTATCCGATCATAATCAAATTCAAAGCATTAATGGTGTATGCCATAGACTACGTATGGAGCAAAAGTATCAAAATTCTAAATCAAATTAGCTCTGTTTACTGAATAGGAGAACCCATGTTCCAAATATGTGTCTAGCTCTTATAATTTGCGAGTGATAGGTGTTCATACGGACGGACGTACAGAGCGACGGACATGACTATAACTTTTTTGAAGCAAGCACGAAAACGCTAGATTTTTCTCTCAGTGTACTGCTGTAACTGCTACTGTTGCTGCCTCTAGCATTCGGACATGAATATGGACACGTGCAGCAGTAGTTGGCGCTGTTGTGGGAGCCGGGGTCAGTGCATAAGTATAAATTCCAGCAGCCAGCGGCCAGCGGCAATGACTTTGGAGCCATGCAACCCGACCTCTCCCGACCGCTCCCGACCTCTCCCGACATCTCCCGACATGTGCCGACTTCTCCCAGTATCTGGGCCCTGCTCCCCGGGGCTATGTTTGTATTGCGCCCAAAAGCGACTGACAGCGTTATTTACTGCTGCTAATTTCATGGCATGAGCCACCGAGACCCTCACTGACCCTCACATATGAGCATGGGTTCACGTGGCCCGGGTCGAGATTTGCATATTTTGATGATACATGGCCGGGCTCTGCTGGGATACTGGGATACCGGGCAGCTGTGTAGGCTGCGAATATTGTTCTATGCAATGCCCTTCTCTTTCTGGCTATCTCTCTCTCTCTCTCTCTCTCGCTCTCTCGCTCTCTCCGAGCCATTCGCTTGCCCTCTCTTTGTCGCGCGGAAATTTATGCAAAGCCGTAACCAAAAATCGCGCCAAAATTCAAAACGCGCGGTTTTGTGTCTGCATATTTTAATTTCCTCTTTGTGCCGTTGCCTGGTCGAATCCTGCAACTGCTGCCGTTAACATCCGGCTTCCGAGTGACCTGCAGGTAGTATACCCCCCCCACGCCCTTTCTCACCTTCTCCCCCCAGCTTCTAACCACCATCACTCATCTCTCTGCTTCCCACGCGTTCTCGTTTTCTCGTTTTGCTACAGTTTCAGTTTCAGTTTCAGTTGTTGTTGCTTTTGCTGTTTCTCTTTCGGGCTGTCCATGGCGATTCTTAGCCATCGTACTAGTTCTTGTTGGAATTATCGACCGTTTCTTGACAGAAACACTTAAACGTCATGCTCTTTGTTTACTCTGCAGATACATTATTTGATTATTGAAAATCATACGGACACATTCTAAAATGGCTTGACTTCTTACGTGAGAAAAAAACCATATAAAGTTCATTTGTTAATCCCTTCTGCTGCAGGTGGATACAAAGATATCAAGCAGGTAACAAACATAAGAAGAAAGGATTTTAAAAGATACACCACATCTACAGTCGGACGTTACCGATAGCAGAATACCCTGTAGCTTAATTTTATTTTTGAATGTAATTCAGATTCTTACTTAAATCAAAACATATCAAGTAAGAAACTGTCTAGAATTTTTCAAGACATTTTTCGGATTGATTTATTCCATGAAAATCAAAAACAAAAATATAGGGACGGGGCAGATCAGTGGGACGGTGGCTACAGTCGGACGTAACCGACCGTAGGAGACCCTTTACTTTGAGTATATGTACACACAAACACAATCAGACGCACACACACTAAGCTATCCGCGTATGCAAGGCATACCACCCCCCCTCTGCCCAGTGCGGGAAATTCTCTGTCGCATATATTCGTTGTTTCTTATCCGATCAAAACAAAATTCACAGCGTCGATAGAGAATGCCATAAGCTAGTTACATACCAAATCACAAGCCGATAGCTTCAAAACTGTGGCTACAGCAGCTTTTTGCGGTTTACGGGGGAAGGGGGAAAGGTATCCAAAATCTAAAACAAACTCGTGCTGCTTACTGAATAGGGGAACCTAATTACCGAGTATGGTGTCTCTAGCTCTGATAGTTGCTGAGATCTAGGTGTTCATACAGACGGACAGACAGACGCACAGACGCACAGACGGACAGACGGACAGACGGACATGGCTAAATCGACTCGTCTTGTTGTCCTGATCAAGAATATATATACTTTATGGGGTCTGCCACGCCTCCTTCTGGGTGTTACACACATTTCCTCTTTGCACTAAGTTAATAGACCCTTTTTACTTTTTTAAAGTAAAGGGTCTAAAAACAAAATTCTAATATAAACCAAGACATTTGAGAACTTTATTTTGTTGAAGATATTATTCTTTTCTATTGTATATTTTCCAATATTTCCCTATATTGATCTCTTTCAATGGGTGCAGGGTATAAGCAACGAGAAAGAAATGTCAGAACTGCCGAATCTAAGTACCAAAATCCGCTAAATCTTTTAAGTCCAAGTGTCTGGCTTCAAGGGCGAGACTTTGCCGCTGTTGTTGCTGAGATTGGGGCATTTAAATGGATACAAGGTGTATCCACCAACCGGATATCCGGTGTGTGTGTCGTTATACAGCAGGCAGCTTTTTATGTGTTTTGTTGTTGCTGTACTTGATGTTAAGAAATAACGGTTGGCAAATTCAAATGGGAAATGAAACAGATTTTTATCGTCCACAACACGAGCAGCTTATTATATTTATAATAATTAAGACAAGAAAACTTGCACAATTTTCAAATAAATATTGGTCAGCAAATTACTCTAAAAAAGATTAAAAAAAACTAAATAATATGATTCGTTAATGCGACATTTATAAAAAATAAAACCATAGCATGATCGTAATTCATAAGCTGTTGCCTCTTTAAATGGGCTGGTTCTTGCAGGCGTGGCGGAAATTAAATTTTTTATTTATTTTTTAATATTTTTTTCTTGGCTCCAACAAGCTATGTTTTGTATGCTGTCATTAAAATGACGGTAGCGTCGTTTGCTGAAAAGAAAGAAAGCTTTCGGAAATAAGTAATTGTTCTGATGTTACAGTTAATTTCCATCGGGGTGGAGGATTATTTCTAAGACCCACCCTTCAAAAAGGCAACAAAAATTCCGTTTCTTGTAACGTTTGTAGTAAATTGTTTCTTCAAATTATAAAAGTAAGAGTTAACTGACTTAAGTGCAACTAGGTATTGAAATAACAACTCGGAATTGTTGTTGAACTTAAATTAATCAAACGAACTTCTCCTCATCAGCTAGTGCCTTATTAAATAGTTAATTAACCGGAAAACGCAGCCTGTATTTATTTGCACTTACTCGTGTTTGCCAATTTAAAAGCTGACATATTCCCCCTCTCGCTTTATAATGCGTGTATATTTACACGTGAACGCCAAATGGCCCTTCATCAGCATACTAGGCAGGGGAATGCGGTGCAGAAGTTGGAAGTATGGGGGGGATACATAGGCCCAACCGGCCCTACCTTAGCTGCAAAAAGGCAACTCTCGCACCGTGCACCATCTGCAGACGGCAAATATTTGATTTAACAATCAAGTGCAAGCAAATACAACAATGTGGCAACCTTCGCTTGTCCAGCTGCCACCAGCCGCGTTCCAAAATCTGCCTACACAGAGAGAAAAAGTCTAAAATTCCGTTTTGAACACCATGCTTTTCAAACTTAAACAAAGAACGAAACTTTTAATTCATAGCTTGTTTTGTTTGAGAATTTACTCCTATCTGAACATGACATTCTTAATTATAATTTTTTGCATTTCAGCTGAATTTTTTCCCACTGTGCACTGATTCCACCTGCAGTCCGTAGAGCTGTCTGCTCCATTTGCCTGTTTGTGTCAAATGCATGTCAGACACAAACGGACTATTGCTGATTGTCACAGCAACTGTTGCTGCTGTCGCTGATGCTGCTGCTGTTGCTGCTGTTGCTGCCTCAGGCAGTTCAATTGAACCAACGACAGCACCAAAAACTGTTGCCAAATTTTTCCCAGTCAAATCTGGCTGTTTTTTCAAAAGAATTGTTTTTAAACTTTTGAAACTGAGAAAAGCGGGAGCAGATCAGAAGAAACGTTTTTCCTACTCTCTTTTTTTACGTTTTCCGTTTTCATTCCATCAAAAAACTTGGAAAAACTATTACTCTAAAATTTCTCCGCCATCTATTTGGCAGATTTGAAAATCAGCTTAAGAAACATGAATAAAAGTAAGTATTGTGATGAACTTGCGAGATTTTCTGTTTTATTTTTATTAATTTATTTTTTAGCTTTATTTCCATGCATTTTTGTCCAAAAACAGTTTTGTTCTCAAGTGAAAACTGGCAACATTGGCAGCAACTATCATTGCCATTGCCATTGCCATTTCATTGGCGTCAAAGTGTGAACTGAAAACACAGCGACAAATGCAGAGCGCTACAAAATGTTAATTTGCTGAAGCAGCGACAACCGCCGAAACGTCAGAGGCGTGGACAGAAGGAGGGTTCGGGGTAGCGAGAGGGGGATTAACCACAAAGCAGGGCTTTGTAATGTACAGAAATTATAACAACCACTTGCCCAACAAGATACCCTGTATGGATTACCGACTAAACCATTGATAATACTGCTTGATAAAAGAAATAACCTTTCAAATATCTCAAGTTTACACAAATTACATACATTATATACGTATATATTGTATACTTTATAATTGGATATATCAATTTCAGATATTTTGGTATATTACACAGGCATAGTCTTACTGTTATGGGCGACAATTCATTCCATAACTAGCATTGTGACTTATATTTCTATCTCAGCCTAAAAGATACTATAAAAAATCGATTTAGATTTTATATGGAAAACCAAACCAAAAGAATAAATTGCATATTACTAGTTAGCTTATAACACTAAAACTATACACCTAATATTAACATAGAATACACCAAACATTTTGAAAGAGCCAAACCTGCTGCAAAAAAAAATTAGAAAAATCATAAAAATGTTTCTAATTTATACCATATTATTATATTAAGCTCAAAGCTGAAAATTTATGCTGATTTTTTATCATGTGAAAATTGTTTGGTGCCAGATTTTAAACTCAGCGATCAAAAATGTTATGTTGAAAACCATAATAGAGCTAACACCTTTAATAACTCTAATTATAACTAATACAAATTCGGATATGCTACAGTCGGACGCAACTGACAGTAGGAAAGCTGGTGATTTGTTTTTGCATGTGACAAAATCGATGTAACTCGTCGTTCCGATAAAGCTTTGAGAATTCTCTCACGTCTCTTTTTGGGTGTTACATACATTTAACATTTGCGCAAAGCTAATAGACCCCTTGACCTTTTTTTCAGTACGGAGCTAGAGCAGCAACAACCACAGCAATTGCAAGCCTGCGATGTTGTCTATTTCCAGCCGCAACACAGGCAACATTTGCAATCAGTCGCTGGCCTATGTGCAGCAGCAACAACAACGATGACCAACCAAATAACCAATGAGCCAGCCACAACACGCACACTCCCACACACACACACACACGCACATATACATACACATACACATACACATACATCATGACTTATTCTGCATGTTGGCAGCAGTGTAGCCAATTTTCAGTCGAGAGAAAAAGCTGTTTTTTACGAAGAGCTCACTAAAAAAAAGCTGGTAAACTTTGCAAAATTGTTTTAAAATTGGTATGTGCATCTTAAGGTTCGCAATGCATTTTAACAGCCAACAACAATTTTTGTGAATAAAATTAATTATATATTATTTTTACTATTTAAAAGTAAAAGCAAAAAATCATAATTATTAAAAAATTACAAATTAAATAGTAGTTTAAAGTTTTATTTTGATTTAAATTATTGATCTATAATTGTGTCTTACTTTTGCATAAATATTATCTTCAATGCGCTTCAAAAACTGCCAGATTTGACGGGAATAAAACGGAACTGGCAACACTGGTTGGCTGCTGCTGCTGCTGGCACTTGGTCAATGTTCATGTTGATAAGTAGCAAAACATGAGGTCGCCTGTAATTATGCGAGTGTTGCAAGTTAATTGCAATTGTGTGCAACTGACGGTAGCGAGATTAATTAAATTCATCCATGCCCTCGCACAACGCCAGCCGAAGGCGGAAGCGACACTCCGACCGCCTCGCACTATCACCATCGCCATTGCCATCGCCATTGCAATCGCCATCGCCTTCACTATCCCCATCGCCATCGCGCAGTGGCTGAGCTTTTATGGAAAAACAAATATAAATGATAAAACCATACAAATGATTCTAGCATATAAAATGTTTCCCAAAAACCTAAAAAAAACTATTTTGAATCTATCTGACAGTTAACATCGAAAGACTCTCTTCGTCGGTGTACCGACAGAGCAAATGAAAGAAATATAATCCTGGCAATCGTTAGGAAACACAACTACGATTTTAAGGCTAAAGTTAGAATTGGAAATGAAACAAAACTACAATTTAGTCACTATCGATTTTTAGACGATGACCTTAAATATATTAATAGTTTACTGGCTTAGATCAATTATTACTTTTTCTACTTTTGAGTTCCAAGCATTTGAGTTAACTTAAGGGATTTTGCTTTAAGAGTGAACGTTCATTGAAGTAAAAAAAACGTTGGATTAAATTAAAAAAATAATATTAAAATATCTATAAGCTATGAGCAACGTGATTGAAACTTTAAAATTTCGATTTAGATGTTTTGCTTTTTGTCGTATTGAAGTGACCACTGTGCAACGCCATTGCGGTCGCCATCGCCAAATCACTCAATGCCAGCAGAGTCAATCTGTTTATGCGCACACAAATTTACAGCATTGTTAAAGTTTCTGCTAATTTCATGCAACTAATGTTTTTGCGCCCCCCACAGCTGCCCCTCGCAATGTTTACGCCTGTCTGGTTGCAACACATCGCGTCTGTGTCTGTGCATTAGTTAAGTGATTTATTGTCGCAAAATTGTCATTAAAAATTAATGATGTCATAATTAAGTGTGTTGTTGTTGTTGCTGTTGCTGTTGCTGCTGTGCTTTGCATTTTATTGTAATATGATTTACATGCTGACCACGACACTGTTCACTTGAGGCTTGTCACGCACACACACACACACACACACACACACACACACATACACATGTATGTCATGTTAGCAATGAAATTTTTGAACTGCACAAAATATACTCAATTCAATTCGATTCAATTCAATTTACATAATTTAATCGATAATTGAATGCAAATGGCACAAGGAAACATCATTCGGAATTTATTTGTAAGCTCGTCTTAATAAAAAATTAAAAACAAAAAAGATTTCTATTAGAACTATGCCACTTCAACTGCAATTTAAAACTCTGGGTTCAACTTACTTAAGGCGTATATTGAATTAATTTAATTTAATGGACTAAAGTCATAGAATAATAATATATTAATATTTAACTAATAATATATGCTTGTCCGTCTGTCTGTATGAACGCTGATATTTCGGAAACTTTGAGAGATTGTTTTCATTCGAAATATGAACTCTAGCATATATTGTAGTAATAATTATGTATCCTAAAAATAAAAAAAAGATTTATTATAGGCGATATCTAGGGAAAGGCCCTTAGCATGAACTTTTGATGTACTACATTTTTAAACTCAGCGCTCTAAAATACACTTAAAGCGATATTATATTTGAAGGCTATTTTTAGCCAAACCTTCCAGCTGTATGACTTATTATTTTCCGTGACAAAATGATTAATTTGAATTGCCCCATGAAGATAAAACTTAATTGCTAAATAACTTATTTAAAACACAACTCAGAATCTCGATAAAATTTTTGCACGATTCCAATTTGCAGGCAATAATTACCCAATTATTTTTGCCATATACTATGTAATAAATGTATTTAAATTTGTCAGTTTGTCGAATTGGCCTCATCCACTGTCATTCCTTGATCGATGGCCTACGAATAAATATAGTTATGTATGAGTGCAATACAATAAACATATATGCAATATTAAATGAAACGATGCCAGATGTGATTCAAAGCGCCTGACTTTAGTATGCCCTGCAAAACCCATAAATACTGGATCAAACAGCTAATTATTAACTTGAGATCGGAAACAATCAATGGTAGTACTGCATTGGAATATTCGTATATTTGTAAACAAATGCCAGTAAAAATTGATCACTTTAATTATGATGTTGGTAATTACTTTCCGAATGTTCAAATACCCAAAAATATAATATTTTTTTTACAAAGTTGTGAATGTAATTTAAAGGTTTAAAGCACCCAATGGAGACATACTTATCTGAGGTCATCTCCATTGGACCTTAGTAAAGGTTGAGACTGGCGGTTAACATTATTATTAAGCCAGTCGGACGCTACTAGATTCAAGGTCCAAAATGACCGTGCTAAGCCCAGAAATGTGGACATATAATAAAAATATATACAATTCAAAAATAGTATTCATCTGCAAACAGTTTTAACATTCTTAATCTCTGCAAAAGGTTATTAAGGTATTTAAGGTTGTTGATATACATAAGTTATATTGGATGTATCTACGTGATAGATTCGAACACATGATGCAAAATGTTGAGAACTAAAATATTGCATACATTTCTGCCTTAATTTGAAGCTTTTCTATTTTTCATACATGACTCTTTTTTGGGACATTTAGTTTTAAGCAAAAAAGTTATGCTGAAACAAATCCAAACTCAGATTCCAATTTAGCAACTCCCAAAACAAATGATCCATATGTTGTCGTTAAATATACCCTACACTTTGTGTAATTTATACACCTATATAAACAGCATACAAACATATATATGCATTTCCCACTGATACATCCGCACAAACGTTATCATACCTTTTTGTCGCAAACTTTATTGGGTATTAAAAAATGTTTGTTTGCATGCAATAATTGTAATGGTCAGGGCTTGGACACTGGGTTGAAGTTGAAGTCGAGCACATAAATAACAAATACATTAAAAGCATCCAATGCACACAACCGAAGCAAAAAGCATAAAATGGCAAAAGTTGCCATACCCCATGACTTCTTCCACGGACAATGGGCATATGGTGTCGAATACTGCTCACACCTAAAAACCTTTCTGGGTAAAATGGGGTTTCGTACTCTCTATCGCAAATCAGTGACTGTATCCACATGGCTTTTTTATACCCTGTACCCTGAAAATGGATAGTAAAGGATATACTTATTTTATTTAAGAGGCATGCCTGACGAATAAGATATAATCATCAACAAACTTTTAATTTATAAGAGAGAAATGAACAAATAGAAAGCTGAGAAATAAATTAAAGTTAAGCTAAAAGTTGCCTCTAGTTCTGACATCCTGAAAATACAGGGTATAAAACCGAATATCAGCAAAAGAGTGGAAGTATGCACATCATAGCTTGCGTAAATAATGCAAATATTTATATAAATTATAATGTGATTTCGTGAGCAAAATCCGTCTCTAACCGCCACCCTCTCTGCACTCTACAAAAACCTTGGACTTGGGAACTATTTTCAAATTATGGACCTGGGTGTGAGTGCGAGTAATTTCTCCTGTTGGTCATAAAATTGTGTTTTTCAGAAAACACTTTTTAAACGTGATTTTAAATAACCACAACAGATTTTGTGGTTTCATGTCGGCTTTTATGTCCGATAAGCGGGCAGCTAGCTCTGCCCAGGACGTAGACCAACTGCGCTGACAACGACAGTATTTGCAAAAAGATAAGGTACGGGCACGATATGCAGCTGTTATTGTGGTAAAACAGGCATTTTAAATGTAATAAAACACCAGCCAGCGAATGGCAAGCGTCCGTTTATGCGTATTCGCTTTCATTAAATTCCATAAAATTAATTTAAACTTGACGGCGCTATACCCTGCCTCTGTATTTTACACATATTCGTACAAATATATTATACCATTTTCACCCATTTTTATTAGAAACACGGTAGAGAAAAAAACACATATTTGGCATGTTTCAATCTATCGCTATAAGTTTGAAACAAAATAATTAAATGGGTTTAACAATCAGAATAATGTTTAAAATTTAAAATGGTATATTAAATTTATTCAATAAACTAAATTCAATAAAGGAGTAATAATTAGTAGTTTGAAAGAAGAACAAGGATATAGTATACTTAGTTGATGTACACAGATCTGAGGACTGCTGAATATCCGTAATCAAAATGGCCTTCTTCGGTGTAAGAGTAGATGGGTAGATATTTGTAGGTTTCTGTTGTTAATTTTGTTTATACTTTATTATTTCATTTATATTGTTTTCAATACTACAACTAATGCATTAACTATAAGTTTGATTTCGTTTATATTGTGTCTTCTATGATATTATACAATAATTTCTGTGGATGATTACAGTTACTAATTGTCATTAACTTACTTAGATATTACGCATACGCCACGTGGTATGATAAGAGCTACAAAAAAAAAGTAACAACAACACTTACACAAGCTTTCGGGGCCTGATAAAAAAAAATATTTTTTTTTATATATATGTATAAGTATATTCACATTAAATGCTAGTTTATTAGAGGATTTTTGTTTTTCATATGTCTGCATATATATGTATCTCAATGTGTATACTTTATAATTGCCATTTCGCCATTTCGCCATGCTGTGCCGGTATTTGCCAGCTTCCTCTTATGCCCCGCTTCATATACGTTCTCCGCTGCTCACTTCCTGCTCCATGTAACTCCTCTGCCCTCCCCTCCTCCCTTACTCTTTTATTTAACTGCATATGTGTTAAGTGGAAGCTCCTGTTGCTCTCAAGTTTCGTACTTCTCGCAATGGCATTGACTTCTAGTTTTGTTTCCAACTGGTCGCTGTGGGATGGGCAAGCAGAATGAGAGTACCACATATATATTACAAAACGCTTCAAATAATCACATTTAGTTCCACCGTCCTTACTGCCACTCACCTTTGTAGTAGACCTCGCGGTACATGGTGGGACAGGCGGCTTTGCCGTTCGTTTTTGTGGTTTTGAAGTCAATATTAGTGCGGATGGGTCGATGCAGCAGCGGCTGAGGCGGTCTGTAGTTGTTGCCCAGTGGTGCCTTGGGATGGTCGGGACTGCCCTGCATTAGTCGGCGCAGTGCATGCAGCTGTAAAACATAGATTAAATTTAGCAGATATCCCATTGCACTGCAGGTAATTAGGCCCTGCCCATTATAAAAGTACAAAAGGGTCTATTTGTGTACCACCCAGAAGGAGGCGTGACAGAACCCACAAAGAATATAAATTCTGCAACAGGACAACAGAGCTAGAGACATCGTTTTCCTTATCTGGGTTCTCCTCTGCTGTCCGTTCATCAAGTTTAGATTTTTGATAATCTTCCGTTAACTACGAAAACCCGCTCCAGGCACCCAGATCTTGCAAGAGCTAGTGACAACCTTTTTGGAATCTATATCCCCTATACCGTTTTAGAATTTTGACACCAGCCACAATTTTTAATCTAAAGACGAGTAATATATGATGTATGTAGCTCATGGAATTCTCCGACGTTGCTGTGCATGGCAGTACGAGTAGATAAGAAACAGCAAAGATATGCAACACACAATTTGCTCGACTGCGTATAGTTTGAAAACCACGTGCAGGGTCTGCTACTGTCGGTTACGGCCGACTGTAACCTTCCGTCCGACTGATCGGCTTTAAATCGGCTTTGACACGGCTCGTCTCAGTGCACATCCACAATAGACAAACAATAGCGAGGATACTTTGATATCCGCGTGCCAATAATACGTAATCTACACAATCTGCTTATCAATTGACTTCCGTCGAAATCGATTTCAATGACGTGACTGGCGGTGTCATCCGCAAAATCCCCCACCACCTACGACCCAATCACCCGAAAACCCGCATCAACTGGTGTCCGGTCGAGTGGAAATTAAGTTATGTGGAGGCCAACCCAAAAGGGAGAGAGTCGAGAAAATTGTCTGGAAAAGTGCAAAGTGTCGCCCAAATGTAGACCAAGTCAAATGGCCCCTTAAGCTAACATCGATTCAGCATAAATTGACTCGTTTATGAAATCATATTTAAGTTTTTGAATAAATTGTACACAATTTTCAGTGCGTTGCAACCGCCCGCTATTAGCGCTGTTTACCAAGTTGAGTCCCCTGGAAAATAAATACCGAATCTTAACTATTATTTATAGGAAAAATCAAATAACCTCAGAGTCCCCTTCTGGGATTAGTCTTACTATCGTTTATCTTTGATAATTTATAAGTTATACAGAAAATGGAATATATAATCCTAATTCTTTAATTCGCAAGAGATTTATTAATAATCCCAATCAATATTTTAAATGTCGAAAAGAAAGCTGAAGATGTTGAGTGTATTGTGCTTAAATAATTATATATTTATTAATATGAAATAAATAATAAAATTCAGTCAATAATTTCATCAAAAGCTACTCCAAAATTCAACTAAAGCTCATTTTAACGTTTTGATCCCAAATAGAAAAAAAAATTCCTTTTAAAACAATGAAATAAAATAAACTATAAATAAAATAAACTATAATATAATAGTATAATAAGTGACTTTTAGTAGACATAACTTAACTTTATTACCCTTAAGTTACAAGCTAAATCTGCTAGGTAACAGCCTAGAAAAATATCCCATTTCCTCGTGGTTTATGTTGATTTGGCAATTTCTCCAAAATGCGGTTTCTCGCCTACGTGCAAATGTTTTTCACGGGGAAATGTTAATGGGTTAATTGCAATTTGAACTCATGCAGCATGCCATTGCTGCTCCTTTCTCCTGCTCAGTCTCTCTCTCTCTCTCTCTCTCGCTCTCTCTCTCTCTCTCTCTCACTATTTCTCTCTCTATCTCTCTTGCTCTAGCTTTGTTTATTAGCTTTACTCCTGCCCGAACATAGTTTTTTCTGGTGTTACTTTAATTTTAAAAATTATGTTTTACCGGCAAGGTGCAGTCGTGCAGCTACCGCCATCGCCGTGGAGCACTAAATTACAACGCCATTGCCAATTTGCTCTCTCTCTTCCCCTCTCTCTCTCTCTCTACTTATCTCTCGTTCTCTCTCTCTCTCTCTCTCCGTCTGTATGTCTCTTTTTAGTGTGTTCTCCATCGCCTGGGAGCTGCACGACTACCACAAGTTGTAACCATGTGCTCATGGGTCCTATTGCGCTCGTTGAAGTTTTTATGAGTCTGACGCTAGCTACCGCCAGCTCCATCTTCCTCTTCATCTTCCTATCCTTCACCCCCTTCTTGCCCATCTCCCTCTCCTTTTTCATCACCACCTTCATCTCTCGTGTCTATGCGCTGCTTGTGGATGCACTCATGTGAATGTGAGTCTTTACACTCTTTATACTCTATCTCTCACTCTCCCCATCAGTGCTGCCAATTCAATATTGAAAAACAAACTGTTGGCGGGAAATAAAACCGGATATAAAGCTGATAATATGATATTCACAATCTTACAAGTTTCGCAGTTCTTCACAAAATTTATTTTGATAAATATTAAATCATTTTTTGCGGCTATTACATAGACTGAAATATCTTTAAATTGTGGCTTGAGCTGCTTTCCAAGTCTTCCAAAAACTGAGCTTTTAGAAATACAATTTTTTTTATTTTCTTTCTACGCTGAATTAATTAACAAAAAAAAGCCAGAATTTTTGCATCCCGTGGTCTTAAAGTTGTTCTAGTTAGAGCCTTTGAAAAACAGTCAGATTTGACGGGAAAAGGCTGATTTGGCAACAGTCTCTATCTCTATCTCTCTATCCTCTCTCCCACCACACCGTTTCTCACTGTCTAGGAGCCTCTCTGTCTACATTGTTTACACGTACGCCTCCGGCTTTATTACCAGCCGCTTCCTACTGGGCAGTCAAGCTTTTCGGCATTTCCCACATTTGCCCTTCCCCTTCCCCTTCCTTTTCCCCTTCCCCACCCACCTTCAGTTGACCATGCATGTTGGCGTCTTTATTACTACACTGCACTTAATAAACATAAGTATTACATTCTGTGTTTCAACATGTTTTTTGGCTTTCGGCTAGACGCGTATGCACTGTATGCACTGCAATTTCGTTGCAACTTTAATGAAATTTGCTAATAAAACAAACGACACAGAGTCAGTAATTAACTTCAATTATCTGCCTGTCCTTCAATTAGCTTGTGCCAAATATAAAAACGGAACATGCGCCAATTCCCAAATTAAATGAATATTATAAGCAGCTGAAAACTATGCTACAAATTCTTTGACAACCTCTTCGGTGCATCGTTGTGCTCGGATTCAGCCAATAAGGCATGGAAAAACCAGAATGGGCGGAGCAGATCAGTCGGACGGGCCCGACTGTCTTATACCCTGTGCCCTATATTTTTTATAAAATTTTATAAAACTGTCTTACGCAGCGTAGCAGCAATGCTTTCTCTGCTACGTTTCCTATATGTGCCGCTTAATTGGCCGCGCTGCTAGTGAGCGAGCGTGCAACGCCTGCAATATTGTTTCGCGTATAACTCCTGTGTTTATTGATCGATTTTAATGCGCTTCTCAGGAAAGTTTTATATAATAGAAGAGAGTATATATACCAAATAACAACGTTCTATGTTCAATATTACGCTTGTTATTCAGTTTTTATGAATTAGGGCGTAAAAGGGGCGTGGCATCCAAAATTTGAAAAAAACCCTATCTGCGCCTAATATAGACCTACAAATAACTGAAAACAGAATTTATATAACTCGATCTGTGTCTCTTAAATTGGCGAATGAATTCTTATTATGCTCGTTGTGGGCGAAAGGGGAGTGGCATCCAAGATTTGAAGTAAACTTGATCTGCGTATTGTAAACACCTTTCAGAAATGACCAAAACGGCTTTTCTAGCTATTATAGTTGCTGAGATCGACGCGTT
This sequence comes from Hypselothyrea guttata, assembly GCA_035045125.1. NCBI lineage: Eukaryota > Metazoa > Arthropoda > Insecta > Diptera > Drosophilidae > Hypselothyrea > Hypselothyrea guttata. The sequence continues at coordinate 164,089 of JAWNNJ010002155.1, forward strand.
CAAACAGACGGACAGACGGACAGACGGACAGACAGACGGACATGGCTATATCGACTCAGCTCGTCATCCTGATCAAGAATATATATACTTTGTGGGGTCTGCCACGCCTCCTTCTGGCCGTTACATACATTCGCACAAAGTTATTAACCCTGTTTTTCCCATTTTTCAAATGGGCACAGGGTATAAAAATGAATAAATGGGAAATCCAAATGATACCTATTCCGAATTTTAGTCCCTGTACTTTAAAAAAGTGAAAGAGTGTGATGACAGATGTGTGTAACACCCAGAAGGAGGCGTGGTAGATATAGCCGTCTGTCTGTAGAGTTACAATATTATGATATGCAGGTTTTCTATTATCGTTTGTTTGTTTCAGATTTTAAATATCTCGCCCCCTTCCACCGCGAATCATCAAAAAACTACACCTTCCTCGAAGATCTCGAAAACTTTAAGCGCCACAGCAGCCACAATAAGTAAGCTACAGACTTGTAATTACGCATGTACGTAGTCTATGGCATTCTCTACAGATGCTTTAAATTTTCTGAAAATATGATTAGAAATAGCAAAGATATGCAACAGACAATATCTTTCGTATATTTATTTGGGATTGTATTAATGAGCTTACCTGCTGCTTTGTTATGTAGATGGGCTTGTTGAGCACCACCCAAGTGACTGTCTCATGGCAGGCTGGGGCTGTGGTGGATCCATCGTACGTCATATACTGATCCGTGTCCGGCAGTAGTCCACGTATCGAAAGTCTTTTTACAAAGGCCTCATCCCCACCGAATCGTATGCGCTCCAGCTGATCTGTGAGCATGCGCAGCTCCGCATTGGATAAATCGCCCAACTGAAAGGCAGACCAATGGACGACATGAATACCGTATTTTTGGACCCTACAGAGATGTGGGAATAATGGGACAGCATGATTTACCTGCAACAAGATGGAGACTCCAACGATACCCTGGGCACGATTCAGGGCATCTGAGAAATTTGCATACAGCTGTGAGTTATAGCCGAATATTTGTATCTGTAAGAAACGGGGAAAGAGGGAGGCAATAGAGAAATTTATATTAAATGGATTTCAACAGTCTAGAGGGGGGTGGGGGGAAAGATCGAGATGATTAGCCGGATTCAGGCTATATTTGTTATTTGTGGCCAACTTTATTGTTGCTAAATTCAAGCCAAAAGCTATTCAAGACGGACTCTACGTGTCTGCCTTGTTTGCACAGCTGGAAAAGAGCGGCATGTGGCATGTGGCATGTGGCAAGTGGCATGCGGCATGCGGCATGCGGCATGGCGACAGCACAAGCCAAAGCTTTGCCTTGTTCTGCCTAAATTGCCACAAAATAATCCCAAATGTCAACAAAATACAAGCAAAAGCAAAGATACACCAATGGAAGCAACATCTCCGCACAGGCAGGCCACAGGCAACAGACAACAGAAAACAGACAACGGACAACTGACAACAAACATCAGACAATGGACAACGGACAACGGACAACGGACAATTGAGATCAGGCGCCGCAATTGCAAATATTATTGTTGCAGCCAAGAGCGCCAAATCCTTTGATAGGCTCACACATTGTAGGGATCGATCGAAGAAGCGTTATACGTATGGTATAACATACAGCATAAAGACAAACAGAATGTGATAGCGAGGAGAGTTTAATAAGTTGTCCCTATATTTTAAATCTAATATAAAACCAGAATGGGCTGAGCCAATCAGTTGGACTCGACCGCATGAATATTTTTTGTATATTTTAAAGTTCAAAATTGAAACATAACTAAAAAATAAATGATTGTAAATTCCAATTATCTTAATCCTAGAATACTAATATATATAAAATTCCCATCTCAACTATAGTAATTAAAGTATATTATTTACATCCTGACCAAAATATCCTTTGTGGAGAGCTCCTCCAACACCACCTAAGCTCACCTACACTTATTTATATGCTTCTAGGTTCAGTTCAAATGTAAACAATGTATATTCGAATATATTTCTGTTTTGTTACTGTTTGTGCAAACTTAACAATTAATGCGGTGAGTTTTAATAATTGTGTTTATTTGTTGTGTCTGTCGCTTAATGCGTCCCATTGTTTCCTGTTTTATTTCGTTATAATATTGTGTTTAAACTGTTGTCTGATATGTACGAAACAATTAATTGAATAAACCAAAATCAATATGAGGACGTGCTAAATGGAATCGGTAATTGATTTATATTTTGGATAAACCAACCATATCTAGCCTGCCTCATTTAGCCTCATTTTAGGATTCAATCGTGTCTTCTTATACGCATATACAAAGCATATATACATAGCAAAATTCACTTTACTTTCTCAGTGTACCTGATTAAGGGTTGTGCAAATTTCTCTGGCAGCCCTCTTTGGGATTGAAGTTCAAAGTGTGAACGGATTTGTGGGGGTTTTGTATGTATTATTCGTGTAATTATATTCGTAAAGTGAACAAATGCGAGAGTGAATGCAAGTGTATTCAATTACTTCAATAAACATACAAAAGACATTCAGACAATATTTATAATAATAATAATAGTAAGTTTAATAATAATAATAATAATGAAACGATAACAAAATGGAATAGAACTACACAAAAAACGAATTTTATATACATTATTTAAGCTAGCAAGACTCATTGTCTAACGAAGTAAATTAAAATGGAAAATCTGTAAGGAAAATTTGTTAAAATATGAAAGCTGCAACTTTAATATGTGCATAGCACCAAGACAAATAAAAATTACATTAAATTGCAGTTTCTAAAGTTCTGTCAAGTGTGCGCATGCAAATAAAGGAATAAAAGCCCCAAATGCTAATGAAATTTAAAGGACAGACAAACGTGGATAATTGTTAAATACACTTTGATTACTTAGTTATTGTGCATATACTTTATAATTTTAAGTCTATATCACTTGTGCTGAATTCCCACCGCATATACCCTGTAAATTTACTTTTCCAACTCTTTTGGATGCGTAAAGAATTGTGCGATATTTGCCACAAACTAAAATGTTATAATTCCGTTTCATTAAACATCAAAACGTGCGGCAGCAGCAGCAAATAAACACGAACAGCAGCAAGAAGCAGCAAACAGTCGGACAACCAGAGAAATCCACAACCACCAAAACCACCAACCACCAACCAGCAGCCACCAAGAGCCAAGCTGACCAAATCCCAGATACCCTACGATGCCCATCCTCGATTGCTCCCACTTCCAATGCGAGTTGTTTGTAGAACAGACCCTATACAAAGCGGACACTTAGTGTGTTTCTTGCCAGCCACAAGGGTCAGAGAGAGGGACAGAAAGGGAGAAAGAGGCGCTGTGAAAAGGCAACTTAATCAGATCAATTACACATGTTTTGACTGCCTGGATTCCACGCCACGCCCTGGCTTGGTCTCTGCTGCCCTGGGTAAAATAGCTGCATGGACCATGCGAACATTTGCCTTGGCTTGGACAGTCGATAGCTTGGCCTATGCCGAGCTGCACAGCGGTTGGCAATGCACAATGGTACAAATTCTGTTATTTTAGCATTAAATAAAATATGAAACCTACAAAGCTGGAGCTTGGAATAAACTCCCAGAGGATCGTTGCACGGCCTGTGGTTGACAAATGTTATTTAAAGTGCAGGTTATAAGTCGCAAAGAAATGGTAGAAACTTTTATTATTATTATATTATAATCAATTATTTTACAAAGGTAGATTTGACAATCTTATTTTTGAAATTGTGTGGATCGTTTAAAAACGCCGATTCTCATTATTTTTTAAATTATAACAAATTGATTAAGTAACCATATGTACGCCTTTGGGTATGCAATAAAAATTTCCCCCATTGTATGTGCGTACATTGAAGTATGTCTTTGATGATTAGCATATTACTGAAAACTATAGAACCAATATAAATATGTAATATAAAAACAAATTTAAATTGTTATAACTGCTAATTGAGAATGAAAAGCAAAAATACCGTACATTCACATCAACATTTGGACTTTATGGCCCCAAAAAAAGATTTCTGGACCATAGTACATTGGTTGGCAATCGAGAAATCAGGTCAAGTAAGCAAGAGTTTAGTTTTTAGTTTCTGGGCTTTCACTAGAAATATGTATGTAAATATAAACTATGCAACTACAATTCTTTGAATTGAAACTGGTTTCCTGTTAATTCCGATTCCTCAGCTTAAAGCTAGAGATGACTAGCCAAAAGTATCTTAAGGAAATTATGCCATCTTTCATTTTTCTGTTTTAGTTTTATGAAAGCTATAAAATCATTTTATTTATTTTTTTACGTATTAACAGCTTACTTAATTACTTAGCAGCATAGTTATATTTTTAAGTAGGCCTTCAGCAATTGAGCCCACTGTATCAGCTAAACCATTCAAGTTTATTTCGGGGGTTTACCTGCTACGTAGTCGCATTAGCCGGTTAACATGGCTTTGGAAGTGCAATGGACGAACATCCATATACAGATGCATACATACATATATGTACATATGTATGGGAGAGTTGAAACACTGTGTGTGATACCATGGTCGAAAACACGGACCCATGTCAACACTTTGAATCATGAGAGCATGTGTGTGCATACGAGGCTTGGGCGGCAGTTTCCCAGACAAATGAAGCAAATTAGCTTAACAACGCACAAAGGGCAGTGTCTCACACACACACACACACCACACACACACACACACACACACACACACACACGCACTCATGCGGCATCAATAGGCATATGCTATCGGATTAGACAAAAGCTAAAACCAGATGTTTGTGCATAAGCTGATGTACTTGTAGCTGCTAATTACGCGTTTCACAAACAATTTCATATTTACTTTTGCTGGCATCTCAAATTGTGAGTAATGGAATTAAATGATCATACAAATTGCAACCGTTATGCTAGTTCTTACTTTTATTGTCATTATTGATTCCTTAATGACTTCTGCGTTCATACGCCAATTTGAATGCGATTTTCAGGATGCATAGTTGTAATGATATAGACAACCTACTGTTCAACATAACGCTTCCTATTCGCATTTTATTACATAGGGTGTTTAGGGGGCGTGTCATTCAACATTTCAAATAAACTTGATATGCGTACTGTATACATCTATTTACATATTAAAGTTAGCGGTTCTGGATCTAATAGTTTTCGAGATCTCAGTGTTTACACAGACGGACGGACCATGTCCTGAAACGTCCTGACAAGGGCGCAAAGTTATCAAACCAGTTTTAAGCCATTTCAGGGGTACGGGGTATAATAAGGTAAAACAAATAATTAAAATATCGCCCGAAAATCGACAGACCGGCTTAGCGACATAAGGACAGACACTGTACTTGTACTTTATAGACCATTTTAAATTTAATATTTTTAAAGCGAGGTGCATGGAAACTTAAAGATACAGAACAACAAAATTCAGAACATAAGTTATTGTTTACCAGATCAAGTCATTTATTAATGTTGGATAAAACGCGACTTTATTCTAAATGTATAATAATAATCTAATCTATAATATAATCTATAATAATAAAAAGAGAATTACCATGGTGATATTGAACATTGAACATGGTTGATATTCAAAACATACACTCTCTTTCTAAAAAGCCCACTGAAGTCGGTTATGTAACACAGAAACACAGTCTCTGAAATAGTTTAGCCTCTTTGGGAAACACATAAACCTCAAGCATATGCTAAATCTGGTGTCCCTAGTGCCAGTTGCTTGAGAGATTTGGGTCAGACAGGCGTGTCTGCACAGACTCTGCTCGTCGCACTGACAAATTTATTATATATCTGCTATATACATTATGGGTGTGCCATACAGATGGAGATATTTAACAGACCCTTTTTCAGGGTGCAGGATCTAAAAGATTAGCAAAGTTTACTTTAATGTGGTTGAAGTTTAAATTTAGCTAACCAGAAAAATCAATCCGCAATTTACAGCACGACCTCATTACCAGCAGGTATTTGGTGCTCACCTCTGTGTAAATATATATCTATATATATATCTGTAAATATATATATATATGTGTGTGTGTGTGTGTGTGTGTGTGTGTGTGTGTGTTTATGCGGTGTGGAAAGTGGAGTGCACAGATATAGATACATTTGTATATTTAAGTACCTCAGTTAGCGCGTAAATTAATGGTTAAGCCGTCGGTCACGTCGGTCGTTTTTGGGCGGATGAGACTGCAGATGGATGGGGACGGAGACCGCAGCGACCAGTGAAAGGGATACGAATACGAAGTCTATTAAGCGAGCAGAGTGAGTGCGATAGATACAGCAGGAGTGTCAGAGAAAGGGGCAGAAAGGGGAAGAAAGGGGGATAGGCCTTGGCTTGGCCAGTATGGTGTGGGATAGAGTTGAATCGGTTGGGTGGAGTTAGCTCGAGTGTGTCAAGTGATTAAATTTCAGCCACAAGACAAGTGCTAAATTACCGCAACAAATACAAACACAAATACAAATACGAATACAAATATAAATACAAATACAAACACAGATACAAATACAAATAGAGATACAAATACAAGCAAATCAGACAACTATGAGCTACATTTAGCAAACAGCAGCACCTGGCAACGGACTATTGTTAGCCACAGCGAAACTAATATCTCAGCCAACTCTACTGCAGTCTCGAATGGAATGGAATTTCCCTTGGGATTAATTAAAATTGCCAATTAAGGATTCATTAAAGCGTCCCCACTTAAGCCACGTCCCAATATCGGGCTTATACATGTAGACACCAACTGCACTATGATGAATTACACGAGGAAAGGTAATAATTAGAACACTGCCAATGCCCACACAGAGAGCAACATACGGGAAAAGTTCAAGCTATTCTTTAAGCATATGTGCTATTTATAAAAGTTTATTTTAAGAACAAATTCCATAAAACCCAGACGAGCATTTCTTTTGAGCAAAAACATAACACACTCAGTGTGGATTTTAATCTCTTCGGCTTGTTTCAATTGTGCACATTGCAATGGTCCATCTTCTGTTTCAATTAACAATTTTGCTCACGTTTTGCCCGAGCAGTTGGGTGGATGTTGCCCCACTGTGCGGCATTTGTAATACTTATGAGTTAATTACTATTGACATTCACTAATTATGAGCATAAGCTGCATATGCAGCAAACACCAACATTATAACCATCTGTGCATTATGACCAGGCCAACAACTGCAAAGAGCGATAACCAAAATAAAGAAGAAGGGAAAAACAAGAGAACAAGAGCGATAGAGACAGCGATAGCTAACCAGTGGCCACTGACTGAGAGAAATTTGCAGTCATTTGTTAACATATCGCTTAACAGTGTGCCAACAGCACACACTGCCAATCATTGCCTTTCTATCTCGCTCTATTTCTTTACACCTCCCTCTCCCACTCTCTTTCACTTTCTCTGTCTACAGCTCTCTCTGTCTGTTTGTGTCTGTGTGAACTGTGCGCTTAAATCAATGATGATCATTAAACAAAACGCTACAACAAAGTAACAGTTGAAGAGACTATCAATGCCAGATGACGTACAACGTCCTGTATGTCACACTCACACCCACACAAACAATTGTGGGGCAAATCTCTCCTGATAACTTCTATGGAACTTCTCGGATAAAGTCCCTTTGAAATTCAACGACCCCATAGAAGCGCCATCCATACCAGAGGAGCTGGCGACACAAGTAATACTGTTAGAACGGAAATCTCAACGCATAATCTCAATTTAAAATAATTTTTAAATATTTCCGTTCTATAAGGAACGGAAGACCCTCCGTCATATAGACAGAGCTGGATTGCACAATGGATTCTACGAAGCTAGGTTTAAAAGCAATTTAAAGAATTAAAAGGCAAGAGAAGGTCGCAAAGAATAATGTCTCATCGAGAATCATCAATCGTGGATATTATTCGGAGAAAGAGAATACGGATACGAAAGCATTTAAATCTATCTAAATCAACATTACCAAATTCGAATTTTTTATTTCCGTTAAATCAGTGTTTTTTTGAAGAACATTTGCGGAAATTTAAATTAATTTCATTGCTTGTCAGCTTTCTTTAAATTTTCACATTTGTTGATGTTTTTTTTTTTTTTTTGAATAAGAAACATTTAATAGTTTTGTCGTTAATATTTTTATCGATATTAGCCCAAAAACCTTTAATTTAAAGCCCAATATCAACTGTACCGTGAAAAACTCCTAAGGATGCTTTATCTTTTGATGGCATTTAATATATTTTCTGTCATTAAAATAATTTAAAATTATAGGGAATTTGTTGTATTTATTATTCCTCTTATTGCAGAGAGGTGCTGGGCTAGACCGAAAGAGGTCGGCCACGCCCCCGTCTGTCGTCCACCCTTTGCCCTTTTCAATGGGTGTCGGGTAAAAAAGAACACACATTTCCCCATATACAACAAATTAGCAGGCCGCGAGAGCTCGTCTTAAGTGGCAGGACATTTTAATCTTCTGTTTTTTGCATTTTCGCATTTTTCGCTTTGTACTCTGTTTGCTTCTCTCGGCGCCCTGGCTGAGCATATTTACATATTTTTAATAAACTGCCTGCAAATCAACTGAGCGAAACAAGCCAAGTGCGCGACTCTGTCTGCCTTCTGAACTTGACATCAAAATGAACAAAAAATAAATAAATATAATAATAAAGGGGGGTCAAAATCATATTTGCCAAAAACACGAAGCAATGCGAGTAAACGCGCACAGCCTTCAGGCAGGCAAGCAGAAAATGCTCACATGTGTGTATAGCGCACAGTGGGCTAAACAATGATATTTTCAGTGATTTTATACAAAATACAAAAAGAAGTTTGGCTCTGTTTAACTATAAAGAAAATTGGCAACGTTAACATAAATATAAATATTAAATCATAAACAAATTAAATGGAAATTATGACAACAAAAAAAAAAAAACAATCAGTTGCTTAAATTATTTCTGGATATTTTTAAGGGCTTTATGTTTAAAGCTAATACCAATATTATTAATTTAATATTTAATTTGTTTTGTTTTCTCTGTGAAAAAATCGTAGAAACTGCAACAAGACAAAAATTATTTAATGTTTAATAATTGATATATAGTATATAGAATATGTCGATCTATAGATGACTGCTAAAAAACTTAAGCTGAAGAAATAATTTGTAGTCGGGGCGAGAAGAGTTTAATCGAAAATTTAAGCATTAGTTTTTAAACTTACTGATTGTGCCACTAACTTTAATATATGCCTGGCATACTATTAATGTATTAAAAAAAATCTGCTACTTCAATGTAATTAAGTATAGATTTGATGTGCCTTATTTAGGCACTTGCATATGTTTTGTAATTTAATGCCAAAATATGCGCACTTTGCCCATTGTGAGCTCTGCCACGCTAAATAAATCAGGCAACCAGACAGGACACGCTGGCATGGGGCATGGGGCATGGGGCATGCAGCATGTGGCATGACAGAAGCTAAACACAGAAGCCGAATTGGCTGACAATCCATAAGGCAAAAAGGTGTCTGAGTGCAAGTCTGGATGCTGTAGAAGGAGACTTCCGTCATCCGCCATATGACAGTGTGTGCTACGATGGGGAGTGGGATTGCGCCATGCTGAAAATTATGTAAAAGTAATACAATAAAACATATATTTTTTAGTCGGCTGAAATCAACACAAACGTCGCTTATCACGTACAGGGCTGAATGAGACATAAACGAAGCGTAGAGCTGGTCTAATGGACAATTCTACAAAAAAGTTATTTACGAAAAAGTGCCTTGCACTTTTGTTGTTATATACTAGATAAACCGCTTTTTGTCCTTACATTCCGAGTTGCTATCATCAACCCTAGAAAATTCATTTTATACCCTGTTTTCATAAACTACATTTAAGAGCTAGAGCAGCCATTTTCGAAATGCAAATTAAATCTATCTATATAAATTCTGGCATTGTTAGTTAGATATCATTAACATCTACCGGCTGTGTACATTTTAAACAATATCGTTCCATAATAAAGAAAGATATGATGTATCAAAGTTTTGCATAAATTAAAAAAAATTAAAATAAGATTTTAAGCTAAGTTTCGTTGTTAATTGAATCATTATTTGCACTTTACCTCAGTCAAAACAAGATCGATTATAGAGCTATTTTTCTATTTTTCTGAGTGTACAATCATTTGAATTTTTACCAAAAACTAATAAGTTCCCAGATTTAATTTAATATAATTAAGTATTCAAATCGGCGTAAATGACATTTGAAAGTGGAAAAAAAGGACACACAGAACTTGAACATATTGTTAATTCTGCCAGAAATGTCCCCTTCGAGGCAGACCTGCTGGCAACTGATGTATCCTATGTATCCTATGTGTTGTTGTTGACTTCATCTCTTTATTTTGTCATTTCGAGCGAACGCGGGGGATGTGAGGCGACAAATCGGCGTTTGGCGTTTGGCATTTGGCGTTTGGCGTTTGGCAAGTGCACGTTAACTGCTGATCAAATACACTTCCGCTCGTTTATCTGTGTCAATATTTAAGCAGGCGAGCTAACAAGTTACATCAAGTGCTGACAACAATGGCACCAGCGCAATGCAACCAAATGAAACGAAATCAAACAAAAATTGACGCACAAATCGAGGCGATGACAGAGAAAAAATTCCGAACTTGAGACTCCCCAACATCTCCATTGTCAGCTCTTGTTTCGACGCACAGTCTTTTGACACACACAATTGAATCGCTAAAGAGGGGTTTGGAGGAGACCTACAGACATTCCTGAAATGGGCGTTTAAAAAATATACAAAAAGTGTCTCCAAAGCATTTCAACGTCAATGTGTCGAATGCGGAATTTCGGTTCCAAATGCATCTCAAAAAATAAAAAATAAATAAAAAATAATCAGTCAGCCGGTCGGACGTAACCAACGCTAGTAGACCCTGTACTTTGTATATCAATAACAACTGCACCAAGTCGAGTAAATTGTCTGTTACATATCTTCGGTGTTTCTGATCCTAATGAAATTTACAGCCTGAATTGGGAATGCTATATATAGGCTACATGCCAAACAACAAGTCTTCAGTTATCAAAAATTGGCATCAGACTGGGGAGAAGTATCAATAATACTTGATACTTAGGAGAACCCAAGTCCCAAAAATTGTGTATTTAGCTCCTATAATTTGCAAGATCTAGGTTTTCATACGGTTGTACAACGTACATTGCTATATCGACTAAGCTTGTTGCCCAGTTCAAGAATATAGTATATACTTGCACACATTTTTTATTAACACAAACTCAATAGACTCATTTGTATTTTTTTTTTAGGTGAAGGGTGTACAAAATGTATGCATGGGAAGGCCGCAAACTAAACTTGTGCAGACCAGCAGTTAGCAATCAGGCCATCTGTTCGTCTGTCTCTCCGTCTGTCCGTTAGCAATCTTGACTTACCTCTGCTGGGAATGTGTAGCCCTCCACACTGTGCTCAGAGCCAAATTGGTCATTGAGGCCGTAGTGTATGTGTATCTCATGGAAACGATAGCGATAAGATAAAGGTCCCCCAGATATGTTCACTGGCGTTTGCATGCCGTCGTAATTGGCCACAGTATCATTGCCCGCCGTAAAGATAACACTATGGCCCGTATTGCTTATAATGCCACTTATCTGTAGAATAGAGAAATAAACAACAAATTTACCACGCTGTAAAAGCTGAAAGATTAAAGTAACGATAAAGTTTCAACTGGAAACTGCAACGTTAGCCTGATATTAGGTATCGGAATAAATTTTGAAAAAGTTAAAAATATACAAACAAAAAGTATACATAAAATCTGGTCGAATATTATTAGTGTTTGATCAGAATTTAGAACAATATGAATAGAAACTAAATCAACATACAACTGCATATGCGACGTCCAATTGTCGCATACTCAATATTCATTCAATATTTCATTTCCATTCATTTCTGATTTGTTAGCTCACCCTGTGTTTATCCACATGCATGGAACGCAAATTGGGATCGAATAGCAACCGCTGTGGCTCCAGATTCACAGGAGACTGGCGACGTCCTTTATTGCATAGTGACCACTCCGGATTGATGAGACCCCAAAAGGCAGGACCTGCAAGTGGAGCAAGTAGTTGGAGCAAGTTTATTACTGTTTATAATTTAATATTCCTTTTATTTTCACATGTAGAACAGCAGTTGGGCCAAAGCAAACCACAAGCCCTTATTGTTTTAGTGTCGAAGTGGGACACAAGATTTATGCACCAAGCTCGACAGCGCACAGTGGTCTAGTATGAAAGTATGCGACAAAAATAGTTCTAGTGGAGATATCATAATAAAATTTGTACTAACAATCGTAATCTCTAACAAAATTAGTAATAAAAGAAATGGGTCATATTGGAGGAATATTTTCAATAATTTTCAGTCATCAAGAGTTTGGCCAGCAAGAGCCAGTGACTAGTTAAGCGAATCGTCTGTTGCATATCTTTACAGTTTTGTATGCAATTCACCACATCAATTAAGATTAATCTTATTTAATGGGCTACCTACCTGTCAAGCGTATTGCTTTGAAACTTTGTCTGAGATCGTTTTTTAAAGTACAGGTTTGAAAAAACACCAAAATCGGCAATCCGATCAAAATGTTTCTACGCTATGTGGACTAATGTCAGATAATTTCATATTTGATCCGATCCTTAGTGCCTTTAATATATGAATCTAGGTTCGAAATATAATTCTGGAAAATGGTAAAACACAACACTTAAAATATTACAAAAGTTTAAAAAGAGTATCGAAAAACCCGCACCAAAAATCATTTCGGTATTTTGGATGTTTTTCTACATTGGATTTCAAAAACTAATTTTTCTATCAACATGATTTAAATTGTAAAATTTAGAGTTGTTTCTAGTGATCCACTGTGCAGCGGCTGACCACACCAAGAAGTCTGTGGATTGGGAACAATGCAAAAGCTGAATTTCTGTTGTTTAGAGCTCAAAAATCCAACACAGTGAAAGGGCGGTCTGATGGGGGTTTTAAGGCAAATTAAGCTATTAGGAGGTGCTGTAGTTTGATTATTTAGTTTGATTTTGGGCTAAGGAGTGCTTGTTTTGTTTCACTTTAATCGGAAAAGTTTACAGGAGATGCGTGATACTCTATTAACAATAGAACTTGCATAATATCCTGTTTAAACCAACCGTTTGCTCTCGCGCTTTTGTCCGTTGTTTATTTAACTATGACAGTGTTTACATTGTGCTAAAGAATACTTTGATCCCGAACCGACGAGCACTCGTAGTGCACGTATCTCGAGCTGTGCAAAGTGATGAAAGAGCGGGGAGAGGCTTCGGGGAATCAACACGTTCTGGGAACCGCAATCAAAACCTACAATCATAGATATGCCACGTACGCGCGTTTAAGCGATTGTTGACCTCAACACGATGAAGCATTAGCACCAGACCCAGAGCCAGACCCAGAGCCAGAGCCTCTGCTAGAGCTGCAACTTAAGTCCATTAAATTTCAGGCTGCAGTCGAGTCAATGAGGCAATTGCCAAACGATTTTAGCAGCCATTAACAACATTACTGGCCAACCCGCGCACCATGGGCAGAAATGGTATTATCCATTTTAAAAGCCAGCAAAACTACTTTCCTATTACGCGAATAGTACAACAGAATACGATTCGATTCGATTCAATTTGATCTCAGTTTATAGTAAGAATTTGGGAGTGTTTGTTTTAGAAATTGGTTTAGCTGTTCTCATCTAAATATATTTCTTCATCATTAAAACTGATTGAAAAGATAAACAAAACAGTTATATATTAGTCCTTTCATAACATCTTTTTTTTTAATATAGAGTATTGAATATTTTCTTTTTAATACTTTTTATTGAAAAATATTATTTTCCCAATATAATATTTATACAATCGCAAGCTATACATATATGAACAGTATAACAACTTTTACACAAAAAATAGTTCACTTATCTGAAATGTGTAACTCAATTAAAAATGTATATGTATAAGTATAATAATTGGGATTAATGCCAAGTCAACGATATCGATATTCTGATTCCTTAAGAAGATAGTACATTTCTTTTTAACCTATTTATTTTATGAAACAAAATCATAAAATGTGCTACGTTTTTAAGTTCATAAAATATTAAAAAAAAAAAAATAGTGGTTTTTTTCCCATAGTGCGGTGGCAAGAGAGGGTAGATAGGAACATCTGGGTGCCGTGTGGCATGCAATACGCTTCGTTCGTTTTGCCTTATTTGGCTAAGTTGTACAGTGGGTGTTGTAATAGAATTTTGAACCAATTGTGCAACAAAATCTATAATTAGACGCACTACGTCTTACGTCTTCATCCGCCAACAGTCTCCCTCAAACTGAGTATAGTTGCATTGCAAGCCTACGCCTATACCCTACTGATCGGTCGCTCCTCTCCCTCTCTTGAGAGCTACTGCATACACCAATACATGCATACGGCTGAGGCCATTGCCGAATAATCTCTCTGACGTTCTAAAGATGATCCTAGTGTGTGACAGAGCGACCAAAAGAACGTGACTCATAGAAACATAATTTAGGCTAACCGGAAGTTAAGCTCAACTGAACACAGAGCGCAATTGGAGTTTAAATTAAAATAAACTAAATTTTAGATATACCCAAATTTGTAATACAGTAGAATCCGGTTATAGCGACATTCAAGGGACCGACGATTTTACGTCGTTATATCCGGCAGACGCACTATCCGAAAGGAGCAAAAAAAAAATTTTTTTTTTATATTATGGATGCCATGTTCGTAATAGGTTTTAAAATAAAACAAATTAATTTTTTAATCAAAACAAAAAATTTAATACAGTAGAATCCGGTTATAGCGACATTCAAGGGACCGACGTCGTTATATCCGGAAGACAAAATCCATGATTTTGTTTCTTTTTCGTATTGAAAAAACACAAAATCCATGATTTTGTTTGCTTCTTTTAGCATTGTTAAAGAAATCCAATTTTCCTCTTTAAAGTTTTTTTTTTCGGCACGTCGCAATATCCGGTTGAATTGAAATGAAAAATTGAATTGAAATTGAAAAATCTCGTCGTTATAAGCGGTTTGTCGCTAAAAGCGGAGTCGTTATAAGCGGAGGCCGTTTCATATAAGTTTGTATGGGGACCAACCAAACCATCGAGTTTTCGTCGCAATAACCGGACGGACGCTATAAGCGGCGTCGTTATAACCGGATTCTACTGTATATACAAATATGTATATGTACGGGCAGATCAGTCGGACGTAACCGACAGTAGGAGATCCTTTACTTTGTGTACTCGTATGTACTTACAAACACAGAGGCACCCACATAAAGCTACACCATCCCTCTCTGAGTAGTGCGGCTAACCTATGTCTGTGGCATATCTTCGCTGTTTCTTATCCGATCGTAACGCAATTCACAACGTAAAACAAACTTGATCTGCTTACTGAATAGGAGAACCTAAATACAAAAGTTAATAACCCTGTATTTACCATTTTTCAATGGGTACAGGGTATAAAAATGATTGATCTATCTCTTATAGTTTGCGAGATCTAAGTGTTCGTACAGATGGACAGATAGAACAAATCAGCTCGTCTTTCGGATCAAGAATATATATACCTTATACCCATTACACGTTTTCAAAGTCAAGAGTATAAAAGGCGAAATTGCCCACCGTGCACAGTGCGTTGAGTCAACTGGTTTTTATTTGGCTCGTTGCGCGTGCGAATCATGTTAAAACAGCAGCACGTCCCGAGTTTCCCCCCCGGCACACACGCCATTTGATCTGGCAAACTCTTTTCCGCATTAACTGGGCTTTAAGCGCGCCCAAACACAAGTACCTGCAGCTATTCAGTTGTTCGGAGTTCCGTTGAGTTACTCCACGGTGCAGGGCAACCAATTTCTATCCCGTTGCGAATAATAGAAGTAATGCCAAAGGACTTTCGGGCTTCGGGCATCGACAACTGGCACCTAGAAGACGCCACCTGGCACCTACGAGATGCATAAGCAGCAGCGCTCATGTATGCAATGCTTATGCAAATTTATTTATGGCAAGGAGACACAAAGTTTGCTGGATTTGGCTGCAATTTGTTGACAACACGTGTTACTCCTGCTGGCTTATAGCTCATGTGCCAGACTTGCACATCTTCTCAAATTACCATTGCATTTGCTTACCAGACTACCATGACTATGCCATAGCGTCTGGCAACAACACAACGGGCTGACAAAAGCATAGACCAAGTTTCCTACATAGTATAGCTTAAGGCTATATATAACAGTTGTTGGATGTACATAAAACTAATCCGACTTTTCAGTACAGCTATACAGAGGGAAGAACGCCATTCTAAAATCAAGAAATTAATTTTAGAATTTGAATTCATAATGCAACAATCCAATAAATAGGAAAATTGAGCACAAAACTTTGGTGCATCATATCTCTCACAATTATGCACAGATTTTGATGAAATCACATAATTGTTGGACTTCAATGATGTCCACCAACCACTGAAGACAGCATTTTTGAAGATAGATTTGAGTCTCTTAAATAGCACAATGTATTCTTTTCAAGGTGGGCCGAAGGGGCGTGGCAGCCAGCATCTACTACCATGCCAAAATTGACTCTAGACAGACTCAGCTCGTTGATCTGATCAATAATACACAGATGTATTATACTTTAAGGGCTCTGTCTCGCCTTCTTTTTTCAACCATTTTATTTTCATTTCATTTTATTTTAATACATATAATTGAATTTAGAATTTTTCGCGCACTTCCGTCAACTTCACCTGTTCGGTTCTTAATGAGATTTAAAGTTAAAGAACAATGGAATTCTTGATTTTCACTTTGCGTAGGATGCTGAGATTTACTCATTTAGCCAAGAACTTATAACTTTAAGTGCAATGGATATTCTTGATATTTATTTTCACCATGTTTCATTCAATTAATGTGATTACAAATCTTTGCTTAACTTCAACTTCAGAGCATTCAGAGATCGAGAGGCTCCCCGCCAGATATGCCTGGATTTTTTATGCTCTTCTGCTCCGGCTGCAAGTCCAATTGCAATTCCAAATTCAAAGCACTTGAACTTATTTATGCATTTGTCTTGTGCAAATGGGGCCGCTGTTGTCTGTAATGAGCTTAAGACGAACAGCACACGGCTTGGCCCTGCTGAGTGTGCAGAGCATGATGATGATGATGATGATGACGATAATAATGCTGTTGAGGATAATGAAGCCTGTGCCCCATCTTATCTGTAACTTTTGTTCGTGAGGACTGTGGACTGTGGACTGTGGACTGTCTGTGTCGTCTAGCCATAATCTCCAAGGACGCTTTAACATTGCCCGGTTGCCTGGTGATGCATAAAAAAAATAGCTCTGCCGCTCAGAGATGCGATTGCAAGCAAAAGACAAAGCGGAATAGAAAAAACAGAGGAAAAGCGGCAGTGTGACCAGCTCTGGTGCAGGTTTGATTGCAACGTTGGCTTATCACAGACCTTGCGATGGGCGCATGCTACAAGTGAAGTTTCCTCCAGCCTCCGGCCGTGGACTTTGTCTGTGCATCCATCTGGCAGCTGCAAATCGGCTGCAGAGTCTCCTCAAAAGTTGCCTGAATTGGCAAGTTGCTTTTCACGCGTGCTAAAATCGGTTTACAGCAACGACAACAACCACAATTGGCAACTGGGAAACTGGGCAACTGGGCAACCGGGCAACTCTGGGGCAGATGGAGGCGCCTCTTTTAATACCAAAGAGTATGCCACGTTATTTCACGCGAACTTTGTTTCACATACCCAACAGCCGAGCACGAGTAGGGGAAAGGTGTCCACCTCTTTCTTTATACATAAGGCATGCCAGTCGAGCAGCTGCAAATGTTACACTCCGAGAAAAGCAAAGTGATGAATAATAAATTTACAGTCATAAAAAACAAATAAACAATAAAACAAATTACTAAAAGTAATATAATTATTATAAATATTATTTGTGTACCCTATATTTTTCATAACAACAAAAGCATCTATTATATATCTGACTGTCCGTTTAGCAGTTATTTGTTTGACCACATAGATATTTAAAACTAGCAAAGCAAGAAACAATATTTTTGTAGGTTTTTTTCAAGGGTATTTTAGATATTTTATATATCCCCGCTAAACTACATCAACTACAATTTTAAAGCTACATATACATCAGTCTTAATCGATGCTGCGAACTTCCATCGGATAACAAACAGCAAAGATATGCAAAAGACAATTTGTTCAATTTTGTATGTATTACAGGATCTCCTACGTTCGGTTGTAGCCTTTTGTCCGACGGACGGACGTACATGGCTAGATGGACTCAACTTGACGTCTTGATCAAGCATACATAAATAATATATGCTTTGTGGGGCCTGCCACGCCTGCTTCTGGATGTTACACACAACTCTTCTTTGCACTAACAATATGCCATTTTTATCTATTTTTAAGTAAAGGGACTAATAAATTATAATGGAGTCTAATAGTTTTCAGCTAGCATAACTATTGAATATTAAATATATTCTCTTTCATATTGATCCAAGGAAGATTGTTTTGATTTTTCTCTGTGTAGCGAAAGTCATGGTCTGCTCCTGCTGTTGCAATTTTTGTTGTCGCCGGTAAGCTTTGATTAAAATTTACTTTGTTGTTGGCATTTATGGGCATGCAACTACATTCTGGAGGAGGTCGGAGGGGCCAGAAGAAACAACTAGTGTAAAACTTGCCCCACAGAACGCATCGATGCGTAGGAACAAACATTAAATATATGCTGCTTGTCCACAAAAACAACAAATGCAAAATGGAAAATAGAAAATGGCAAATGGAAATTTTTCTAGCGTTTCCTATAAACAAAAGTTTACACTCAACTGGGCAAATGCGATAACTTACCTGATATGCCATCATAGGTCCACCATTCCTCCCAGCTTACTGCATGCAGAACTGTGAAAATAGAGAAGGAGGTGGGGTTAAAAGCGCGGTTAGTAAAATTAAATTAATATTTGAAATAATTCATTATGTAGGTGGAGTGCACTTTTCAATATTTGCAACTTTTTAAACTATGTTTCCCCATTTTCAATCGTTAACATTTTAATGCAAACAAATTATAATAGCGATTAAACTGTTCCTTACAAATAAGTTAGGGTAAACATTTTTTAATCCAATTAGTGCCGTTTTATTTTATTTAATTTGTTTCGACTAAACAATTGTCTACAATTTTGAATTACCAAAGTTAAATTAAATTAAATTAATGCTCTTGAATAATTTTGGACCAAACTGAATAAATTTTCAATACTCTTGCTATTCTCAAAACAATAAAAATCAACTTTGGGTTATTGAATTTCATAAGCTAAATTATTTATCACCATTTAAAATTGGTAACAAACGAATTAGCATTGCATGGTAAACCTGTAACCTGGAATACCTCAGCTTAGATATTTGTCATAGTATTTCAATCTGATTCACGATTTTGTTTCCAATTGCTAGCCTTTGGAGGAAGTGTACCCCACTCTTGGCTAGATCAAATGACAAAATTTGAAGGAAATTGTTACTGCAATTTATTTTAAGACGCACTCTTTCAACCACACACACTGGCTTTTACATACATATTTAAAAATTTAGACAGAGAAGATCAGTTGGACGTGCCCGACTGCACAATACTCTGTACCCTATATTCCAAACATAATTTTATGAAACTGTTACACGAAACGTAGCATCAATTCTTATACTTCTTAATTTTTTATGTGTGCCAGATTTAACGCCAGCAGATCCACAAACTAATGGCTTTGAAATTATAATAAATAAATATTTGTTATAATAAGCACAATCGCTACTACACTTAAGCGCTCTTAACACGTCCTAACCACTTGACCACAGACAATACACTGTGATCAGCAGCACTGTAGTAGCAGTATTTATAGAAAAACAAGGAGAAAGAGCAAAAGCAAGAAACCCACCCACCAATCAGCAACTGTGGTGAGATCGACCGCTTTCCATGCGTAATCTCCTAGGGAGCGCTTAGACGCTCTTCTCGTTCGCTTTTGCTGGCTCTCCAAGCATACCTTCTGCATTACAAGTAATGCAGCGGGTAGCTGCCTCACTTCCTAGGCAGCGCTTAGCTGCTCTTCTCTCTGCTCGCTCGCTCTTGCTGGCTCTCCAAGCATACCTCCTGCATTACAAGT
Organism: Hypselothyrea guttata; assembly: GCA_035045125.1. Taxonomy (NCBI): domain Eukaryota; kingdom Metazoa; phylum Arthropoda; class Insecta; order Diptera; family Drosophilidae; genus Hypselothyrea; species Hypselothyrea guttata. The sequence goes on from JAWNNJ010002155.1 coordinate 184,216, forward strand.
AATGCAGCGGGTAGCCGGCTCGCCTCCTAGGCAGCGCTTAGCCGCTCTTCTCTCTGCTCGCTCGCTATTGCTGGCTCTCCAAGCATACCTTCTGCATTACAAGTAATGCAGCGGGTAGCCGCCTCATCTCCTATGCAGCGCTTAGTCGCTCTTCTCTATGCTCGCTCGCTATTGCTGGCTCTCCAAGCATACCTTCTGCATTACAAGCAATGCAGCGGGTAGCCTCACCTCTCTATGCTCGCTCGCTATTGCTGGCTCTCCAAGCATACCTCCTGCATTACAAGTAATGCAGCGGGTAGCCGGCTCGCCTTCTAGGCAGCACTTAGCCGCTCTTCTCTCTGCTCGCTCGCTCTTGCAGGCTCTCCAAGCATACCTCCTGAATTACAAGTAATGCAGCGGGTAGCCGCCTCACCTCCTAGGCAGCGCTTAACCGCTCTTCTCTCTGCTCGCTCGCTATTGCTGGCTCTCCAAGCATACCTTCTGCATTACAAGTAATGCAGCGGGTAGCCTCACCTCTCTATGCTCGCTCGCTATTGCTGGCTCTCCAAGCATACCTCCTGCATTACAAGTAATGCAGCGGGTAGCCGCCTCATCTCCTATGCAGCGCTTAGCCGCTCTTCTCTATGCTCGCTCGCTATTGCTGGCTCTCCATGCATGCCTTCTGCATTACAAGCAATGCAGCGGGTAGCCTCACCTCTCTATGCTCGCTCGCTATTGCTGGCTCTCCAAGCATACCTCCTGCATTACAAGTAATGCAGCGGGTAGCCGGCTCGCCTTCTAGGCAGCACTTAGCCGCTCTTCTCTCTGCTCGCTCGCTCTTGCAGGCTCTCCAAGCATACCTCCTGAATTACAAGTAATGCAGCGGGTAGCCGCCTCACCTCCTAGGCAGCGCTTAACCGCTCTTCTCTCTGCTCGCTCCCTCTTGCTGGCTCTCCAAGCATACCTCCTGCATTACAAGTAATACGGCGGGTAGCCGGCTCGCCTCCTAGGCAGCGCTTATCCGCTCTTCTCTATGCTCGCTCGCTATTGCTGGCTCTTCAAGCATACCTCCTGCATTACAAGTAATGCAGCGGGTAGCCGGCTAGCCTTCTAGGCAGCGCTTAGCCGCTCTCTCTCTGCATGCTCGCTATTGCTGGCACTCCAAGCAAGCCTCCTTCACCTCAATTACTGGGTGGAAAAGAGCATAGAGAGCGCTTCCCACAAAAGCGGAGTGACGGTTTTTTTTTTGCGGGAACTGATCAAGACTGCGAGCACTATAAATACTGCTGCTGCAGTGCTGCTAATCACAGTGTATTGTGTGCAGTCAAGTGGTTAAGACGTGTTAAAGGGTCTTAAGTGGCAAGAGTGTTTAATGTAATAAAAATATATAATATTTATTATAATATAAAGTGACCGAGGTTTGTGCATATGACCATGGTTTGGACAATTTGGTCGTCAAGGCGGATGAGTTTCCTTATCAAGAATATATATAGTTTGTCGGCTCTGCCACGCCTCCTTCTGCCTGTTACATACATTCGCACAATGTTATTAACCCTGTTTTTCACATTTTTCGATGGGTACAAGGTATAAAAAGTGGTAAAATGGAAGAGCGTCCGATTGTAGCCTTTTTGCATCTTTTAGTAAATTTCCATGCTTTGCATTTTCTTTTTCTTTTGCGTTGTAAAATTAACTTCCGTCACTTGTTAACTTTAAGATTCATCGACAGTTTTTTGCCTTGGGCGCAGTTGCCGGAGGTCTCGAAGCACTTTGTTATTTTGACAACCGACAAAAAAAGGAGCTAAAGCCAAACGATAACGGCCACGGCAACGTTAACGCCTCTAACTCGCCTAGACCCCTCCCGACATTCAAATCAAAGTCAAGAAATGTCGAGTCATTAAAAAGCTTCGCTCATTTTGAAAGCGTAAACGTTGCACAAAGTGCAATGCCAAATGCAGTGCACTCTACCAATTCAATGAATGGCTGAACTTGCAATAAAAAATTTATAAAAATAGCTCAGAATAAAAATAAATAAAAAAATATAATAAAAATGCGCTAAAATCACAAAAGTCAAATCAATATGCAATGTTGTATTTTCAATGATAAACATAAATAAAATAAACCAAAAAATTATACTAAAATCAAGTCAAATCTATAGTATTTATTTTAAAAATCTTATTTAAATATATATTAATTATTTATTATTTAGAATATTATTCATATGAATATAACAAAGTCTGGTGTGTCTGACTGTTCGCATACGTGTCCCTGCTGGTTTAATTACAAAGTTGGAGAAGTACAATTTTCACTTAACGAAATTCATAAAAATTTATGTATTGATTTTTAAACATTTAAATTGGAAAGAAATGAAAAAATGAAAAATGAAAACAAAATCTCCCATTTCTCTTTGCCGACAAAACCTTGACGCCGTGTGAACGTCAGGCAAAAAAATTGAAGGGTTGTTGGTCTTTCAACAATAATAACAAGTGAAAATGCACAATAAAACTGACTATCGACTAAAATAATACCCTATGTTTTGGGTCAAATAAGAATTATTGCAACTGCACATTAGTATTTACAGCAGCATAAATAAATGTTTTATTTATGAGGTTACGTTTCACTGAAATTTGTTTAAATAAATGTATTAATCTCGAATGTTCGAAATATTTACTTGTATTAAATATTATACCCTTTTCTACCTTGTAAACACGAGTACATTTTCTGCTGGCGTATTGTGTTAAAGGGTATACGAATATTTTTTGCAAAATCATGGTCAATGATTGAAATTAATGGATTTCTAAATGCTCACGTCATTGCAGCGCCAAGAGCTCGGGGCTTTGACATTCGCGTGTACCAAAACTGGGCTTAACTGACAAATTAATGCGCTACACACAGGTAAAATGTAACAACAAATAGTAATTTTCATATACATAAATGGTGTTTCTCTAGGTTTTTAGTTTCTAAACCTTGCTTGCGGTTTCAGGTTCAAATATATTTCATTAGCGTTGTTATTATGGTTTGAGCTCGGCGCTATTTAATGTTGCCTGATCCGATATATTCCCTTCAAATCTGGCTTTATTTAACAAGTATTTGCTAGACAAAGTTGGAAACTACAGAATTTTTAATATTTCAAAAATAATGAACCTTTTGTCAACTTTTTCTTAAATTTCACAATAACCATTATGACACATGAAACAATTATAATAGTGTCGTCTTTATTTAGATCTATGGATATTTACCAATATCACAATTCTACACGCGAAAAATTATCTTATAAACGTAAAAGTACAATTTTTGAAAAACTCACGAGATTTGTGACATTGTGATCGAAGTTAGTAAGGTTATTGTTTTATGGCCTTATTTGTTTTTTTTTTTAGTTTTACATACAAATGCTTTTCTAGCCAAAATCAGGTTTTTCCCAATAAAAATTTGACAACACTGCTATTTACAGGCAGAGCTTCCTTTACAGATACAGTGCCAGTTTGCCAGTTTATTTCTCATCCTGTTTCCTGCTTGTCATACACTGTAGCATATTTACCCCATTTTCCACTTTCCAACTGTTTTTTAAGAGATGTTCCCCGCATCATACACATACATACATATGCAATGTGTATTCAATATATGTGTGTCTGTATGCAAGCAGGCCTACATATAGGGACACCACTGTTGCTTTTGTTGACTTCAGCTTCTATTCTTTGTTTCCCGCCTTTTCTCGCTTTTATTGCAAAGCAAAGAGAAAGTTTTCGAATGAGAACTTGGCTGAAGCATTTGGAACATATAATCAGCAGCTGAAAGTGGCTAACAAATATATTTACTTCTCTGGCAGCTCAACGAAAATTAATGACAATTGCCCAGCAAAATGTAAAACTCCTGACAAGTTGGAACTTTTATACCCATGGCAAAAGTTGGCGCAAATATTTAAAATATTATATTCGAAAGTGCCTAACAAGGGAACTCTATGTGAAGTCATAAATAGTTTTTCATTTGTCATAAATCATTATAAATTTACATTTAATGCCAATTTATTTTACTCTGCCTTCTATTTATATACTGAAATAAGCAAGCTTTTAATAAAACCAGTAAGAAAGGAGCAGATCAGTCGGATGGAAGGCTAAGGACAACAGTAGCCTGTACTACTATGCAGTTCAATAACATTTATTTAGAATATATATATCTCTTCTTGTTTTTAGCTATTTTAAAAGTGCTATCAACAATTAAGTAAGAGGAAGGATAAATTCGATTACATCTATACATCACAATTAATGTGACAAATTTTATTATAATATTTTTGAAATTGAAGAATTGCCATAGGCTGTATAGTTAGCAAACTCAATGTAACCCTTTAGAACTTAAAGAGAGTATATCACATTTTTATTTTTAAATTCCAAGTTCAGCGATAAGAATATGTGGCAACTTTCGAAATACTCGTAGTACTATCAGACCAGCCGAATATTTTCATTTCATTTTCAGAATTTTGCTTTACCTACCATAACTGTATTTAATGGTAATTGGAGCTAATTGGCAAATTTATGGCTTAAACTATGGTATATACTATATATTTTAATGCAAATATTAAAAGATGAAATCAAGCCGAATAGTTGGGGCGCACCCAATTTGATAATACCCCGGGGCACTTCATGCGATGCTGTTAGTCGGGTGCAGGCTGAATATTTTGTACTTTCGCTATTGTTATATAGTACACTAGTGAATATTTATGCATGAGAATGGATTTTATTCCGCACAATATCATTTGATATACTCGTACCACAGAGTTGGATGGCAAAGTACCATGAAATTTTGCCGTTCGCATAAAAATAGAAAAAGTTAATTTGCATACAAGACTGTGGGTGGTGGGTGGTGCCATCAGGCCAAAGACAAGGGAAAGACCTGCGCTCGTTTGGTTAGTGATAGTGATATAATCAAATTGGGTAAACATAAACAAAATATTATGTTACATACACATCGAGCTCGCCTGGCGATATGGCGTGTGTCTTAGCCAGCAACAAATAGCACAAAAAACAATCAGCTAAAATGGCAAAAGGCTAAACTCACGACAGCGTGTCTAAAACGCGCACGTCTATCCTTTATTCTCATTGTTGTTGTTAGTGTTGTTGTTGTTGTTTTTGTTGTTGTTGTTGTTGTTGTTGTTAGTGTTGTTACAGTTGTTGCCGCTGACAAGGGCGCGCCAGGGCGCGAAGACTCGGCTCAGCACGCACGAAGCAGCCAGGATGCGACTCCGCCATGTTTACGTGTTTTTAAATATGATGGCGACGGAAGCAAACAAATATAAAAGTAGTATGGCCGAGAGTGCGTGCCAGTAGGGCGTGCTCTACATAAAAGCACCTTCGGCGTGTGGCAGTTAATATGCAAAATATAAATGTTTAAAATTTGACTTATTGTTTTATTTATTTTAAATATTGTATTTATTTTTTTTTTATTTAGTTTCTTTTATGGTTTTCATTATATTATTATATTTATATTATATAATATATATAATTTTATATAGTATACCCTGTACCCATTGACAATGGTTTAAAACATGGGTAATTAGTTTGTGCGAAAGTATGTTACATTCTGAAGTAACATTCACAATGTACTATATATATTCATGATCAGGGAGACAAGCTAAGTCGATTGAGACCCTTCCGTTTGTCCGCTTATGTATTTATGATGTATGTAGATAGCTATATTCAATTCGCAGAAAATGTATATTTAATAAGTTATATTTTTCAAAAAGTGTGTTTAAATAAAGGGTTCAGGGTATTCTACAGTCGGGCGCGTCTGATCTGATCTGCTGACTGAATTAAAGCAGATTTTCAGAAAATTAATTAAATTAAATTTATTGCCAATTAAATTAAATAAAAATAATATAAAATAATTCTCTTTTCTATATTTTAGAATTTCAAAAAATGTTTTTTTTTTCTATTTTTCAGATAATTAAATTGAATTAATTTTTTTTTTTTGAATAATGTTCAATTGCGTATATCATATAATTTAAACTTCATTATTTTTTAAAAAATTATATAATAAATACAATTATATTGAATTTATCTACAATTATTGGTAGCAAGAAATCTTAAAAAGTAAACTCAACCCAACTGTTTTTATGGTAAAGCTAAGCTCAAATATCGGTTTTCCTTGTTCCATTTTCCGTTTCCAAGTAAATGCTTTGTTCAGCATACTATACGTATGCCTGGCATACCCCACGAAGTCGGCAAATGGGTGCAGGGCATAATGAAAGAAACCAGAAAGCAAGGAGCAAGGGAGGGGATAACAATTGAGCACCAATAAAGTGTCACCATTAATTTCCGGCATTGTAAACAAGTGGACGGTGTGTGCCCAGACTCGCCAGCTACAAATTGGAAGCGCGACAACAAAATTGAAAGTCATGGCGCGAAAAACAAGGGCCGGCGATGGGCGACGGGCGATGGGCAATGGACCCCAGTTAACGGTTAACAGTAGCTGGAAGACAGTGATCGGAACATTTGGCACGCAGAGCCAATAACAGTTACTATCGTCCAGCAATTAGCGACAAATAATTCAGCTTATTAGCTTTAAAGTGCAGCACCTCGAAGCAGGGCAGGGCAGACGACGAGGCGACTGAGAATTCTCCGAGCGGGCCAAGAACGATAAGAAAATTTCATTTGTAATTAATAGCAAAGGCGCAACACCAACAACAACAACAACAACAATGACACTTTATGAGAGGCAGTCACAAAAAGCACAACCTCAAACCGACAGCCAGACAGTGGTTGGCAATGGCAACCGAGAGCCAAGTTCCCCCTGGGATATTCGCTGCCAGGACAACTCAGCTGGCTACGGAGGGTAGACATTTGTCGCCTCGTCGCCCCAAAAATGGTTAAACATTTTGTTTCTTTTCATGAGTGGCCAGTCCAAATTGCCACTGAACTCCAGCTATTCAAGCATTGACAGCTGCCTTCAACAGCTGTCCATAAGCCATGAGCCGGAGCTTTCATTCGGTTGGACTTTCCACAATGTGCATTGTTTCCTAATTGAAAACGAATTAATGCCAGCATTGAAAATATGCCAATCACAAATATCAAAATGCATATAACCCTATATTAGCCATTATCATTAATTTATTATTGTTAGTGCTGACAATCTTCTTTTTATTAAAATGTTAAGTATCGCTTGAATCGGTGTATAAGCATTGCCCATTTTAATGTTTGATTGATAACAAGTCGATAATATTATCATATGGATTTAATGTGCGCCTCGGGGTATGCTATAAATAATATACCCCAATTTGTATGGGTGACTTTGAGTGTAGTTCAACTGTACAGCTGTTAATACCCTGTACTTTGCAGATTGGGCATGCCATTCGCTGCTGTAGTTATGCTTGGCTCCGCCTGCAATTCATTTGCTTAGTTTATTAGTTTTCATTGCGCGCCTTTGCCTTGGTCTGTTCTGGGCAGCGCCATATGCAAATTACCAGGGAGTGAGACTACAAACACTAATACACACACTCATACAAATGGAAGTATAAATACAAATGAATGAAACAAGTACAAGCCATGCCTTAAAAACGCAAGCAAGTGAAAGCTTTCAATCATGTCGTTTTTCGCCTGGCAGTTGCTTTCGTCCTTCCCTTCCCTCTGCTACACGATCCATTCGACCTCCCCCGTCCCCCTTCCGCCTCTTGTTGACTATTGTTCTGTGTCCATGCGGCGTTGGCTTTTGGTTTTTAACTTCTATTCCTACGCATTTTCAAGTGACCAGCAGCCATTTCCATTGCCTTGCGACGTTGCCACACCTGGTTCTTTGATTTTATTAAGTTTTCGGTTTCGTGTGGTTGCTGCATGGTTGGGCCACGCCTTTGTTTAGCAAGCCAACTTCTTCTTCTCCCTCCCCCTCTCCTTCTCACCCTCCTTCTCCCTCTCCTTCTCCTTCCTCTTGTCCGTGCCACCTATTTGCCCACCTATACAGCCCATGACCCCATGACACCAACACCAGTCGAACCACCTGCCATTGCCCCATAACAATTTCTGATTCCACTCCCCACTCCCCTCCTCCCCCTCTCTTTGTCCTTCTGTTTTGTCCCAGCTAATGGTAAGTGCCATTTCAATTACGTACACAGTACTAAAATTTTATGCGGCCTGTCGCCATTTTTTGCTTTTCGATTTCCATTTGCGCTTACCCGTAAGTGCATTTCCACAATGCACAGTGGTCGCTTCGACGCGACTAAAATCGAAACACCTACATCCAAATTATACAGTTTGAATCACGTTGATCATCTAATAGATAAATTATTTGGTTGAATTTAATGCTTTTTGTCATGTGACCGTTCCTTTATGGAACATTTTTTCGAATGGGCCGAAGAAGGTATATATCGCAATCAAAAACCAAATCACAAGTTAAACTATTTCTGAATATAAAAATTGTTATTGAAATTTGCCAGATCGTTTCTGCGGGAAGTATAGCATGTATAGTCACATAATGTGTCTAATTTTATACCTAAATTTTTGATAAAAATTCAACAACGATATCTGCACAATAACTATTTTTGTCGCAAACTATGCAAGATCGACCACTGTGCCGTGGTAAAAACACGCCAGCAACAAGGCGTGTGACATATAGTTGGCATGGATATGCCACAATACAGTGCGATACAGAGAAGGAGGTAGAAAGAAGAGCAAAGAAAGTGCATAAAACAAGGGAAAGGCATACCCGGTTTGTGTATATATATATACATAGATCACACTATATCAAATACTAATACACATATCCGTGCAGATTGATGCAAATATTGAAGCTAATTAATTCAATTTATTATGATTTAAAGCAGTTTTGACACAGTGTTGTCAGTATTTTAAGTATGAACAAAGCGGAACAGTAGGGCGCAAGGCCACAGTCATGCATAACCGACAGTAGGAGACCACCCCTTTTTCACAGTCGAGCAAATTGTCTGTTGCATTACTTCGATATTTCTTATCCGATCGCCATTCGATTGAAAGCATCGATATAGTGATAATTCTACAATTTTGAAATTGTGACTGTATCAAAAATCGAAAACAATTTAGATCTGTTTACGGCATAGGAGACCCTATTAAAAAGTTGAAAGTGTTTTGATTACTTTAGAAATTATTGACTAACTAAAAAACATAGATTTGTGGAAATTAACAGAGAGAGTTTGCGATATACAAAATTACTGATTTAATCACCTATAGCATAAGCTACAAAATTTAAAGAGCTGCAAGAATCTCATAGTTTTTGAGATAAACCAAATGATCAAAAGCCAGATTTTATGGAATTAAACAAGAATTAAAAAAGAAAAAGTTATAATGCTGATTTGTTTTTATATATTCTAGTTTGGTATGCAGTACGTTATACTCAAATAAACTGCACACAAAGTTATATATTCTCTTACTGTTTAACACAAGTTTTCAAACAATACTCTAAAAATTGCAACATGTTGACGCTGACACATGTAAAAGCTACGGAATAGTGGATATGTTGACTTGAGTGTTGAGACCTGAGAGTTGGAAGACAGGGAGAGACAGAGAGAGAGAGAGAAAGGGAAGGGAAGGAAAAAGAGCCGAGAGCTAAAACCAGGGATTGGTGAACCAAGCATTTCTGGTTTAAGCAAACATTTTGCACTGACACTGATTTGTGCACCTGCCTGATGGATGGAAAGCTAACGCTACTTGCCAACAAGAATATAAAATTCCCTACTCTTCTCCCCTCTTCTCGAGTCAACCTTTTCAACGTATGACTATAACTAAAGCTGTGGCAACTATTGCAGTAGAAACTCAGCTCATTGTTTGTCGGGTTTTTGTGATTTGGTTTGAGGCATTAACTCAGCATTGCGTTAATTTATGTAATTATTATTTATGTAATTTTCGTAAACAGTTTTCGATTTGAATCGCTACTAAAAAAAATAGTGAACCATGTTGTTAAGGCGCATTGAAAATAATGAAATAGTGTAATTAATATTGAATGAAAAAATAATCACTTAATCTATAATTGAAACCAAGCAATTAAATACAATTGAGTGATGAATCCAAAATGCAATCGGCAGTAAACACTTCGCTTTAGTTGTAATAAAATAAAAATGGTAGAGTATGTTAAAAAAAATTAAAAAATATATATTCTATTAGGCTTTTAGAGATATATGCCTAAAATGGGCGTGCCATTTAACATATATAGCTATAGCTATAGCTCTACTTAATTCCGAGATCTCAGTAGATACAACGTTATTAACCCAATTTGCCTCTTTTATGGAGTATAGAAATATTAACATCTCTATAAGGAATTATCTCCATCGCTACTCATCAGCTTTCTGTTTCATGTTGCTTGTTGTTTCAGGGATTGGTCCGACGACCAGTGGTGAAATGTGAATCAGATGTTAAGCGAGCATGTTTGGATATGAGCTGCATACTCGTAGTTTGCTCTGAAATTGTCCCAGAGATTAAATAATGCTGCTGCTGCTGCTGCTGCTGCAAGCTGACCACAACAAGCCAAGCCATTGGTGTTTCAGTTTCCCAGTTTGCCAGTTTGCCATTTTCTCAATTTGCCAGTTGGGCAGTTGCTCAGTATTCTAGTTTTTCTCAGTTGCCCAGTTTCCCAGTTTCCCAGTTGCCCAGTTCGGCGGATAACAACATCAAGTGACGGCGCAGTTAATTAGTCTAAGTGGAAATAGTGCACGAACTTTAAGTACGCTACACTTTGTTGCCTTCTCTGATGCTACTCGTCCTTTTATTCCTCGCTCCCTTCTTGCCTTTTAATTTTGCTCTGCTTTTGAAATGCAATTTTTGAAGCATTTGCCTGCCAATCGCAAGTCCTGCTGCATACACTTTCGTGGTGTAGCTGGCAATTTGGTCAAATCTCTACTGAATTTACGGCTAGACCAGTTTGTCAATGGTTAGACCAAAGTGTTGTTCATCCATTCAGAGGGAGCAATGTGACAGACCTGTCGATTCAAGTGCGTCCCGAACATTGTGCATAGAAATTAGTGTCCAACGATCCTATGCATTTATTTATGAATTAGACTTTGCGATATGTACTTAACATTTATACTTGGCTCAGTTTTAGTATTTGTATCAGGCTAACAGCTCTAACTGAAGCAACCATGGGCCAGAAACATTCGCATTTCCACAATTTTAAAACCAATCAATTGCAATTCGTTAGAATTTAAATTGCGTCAGAATTTAAAATAATTAAGAGATATAAATATTCCGTGACAGACTTGCAATTTTATTTGAAACTTATTTTTTGACGATCTGAGTCGATTTAGCCATGTTTGTCTGATTGTCTGTATATAGATGTATACTATACTATTCGCTGGCCCAACTCTCGGTGGCCGAACTCTCGCTGGTCCAACTTTCTGGGATCAAAAATAACTTACATTACCACTTATCCTTACATTTCCAAATAATTTATTATATAAAATTGAAATACTTGCTGGTGGAATTTTGATGAAGACTTTTTTTAGTGTACGCCTAAATACTTTTGTAAATATTATTCTAGGTGTAACCGTATGATAGCAAGTCAATCAGTCGACTGAGGACAAATAATTTTATATGTACAGATGTTTCAAAGTTTCACTGTTTGGAATTTTTGATTTCCACCAAAAGATTTGGCAACCCTTCTCTGTAATCCTGATATTTATGCTACTGGACAGAACAGTTTAATATAGTTTTGTTGGCCCGTTGACTTAATCGAATTACCGATTTAAATGCGTTGGAAAAATGACTTGAATCCAGCATAATGGCAAGTTGTTCCATAGTAGCGAGTATCGGCAATTCCACACATGTTTTGCATGGAAAACCTTCGGTTCAGCAGCGGCAGTTGAAAGGAGTTTCTCTTGGCTCGTACGTGCCGGAAGTTGAACATTTTCTCAAGCAAATTTTTGGCATTTTTACAAAACGTACTTGCCAATTTTATTAGCAAAATCAAAAGAAACAGCAAAGGCAGCATAAAACATATATGAAAAAAAATGCTGCACACTTTCTGGGGCGCACGCAAAACAAGTCAAACAAAGAGGAGAAAACAGCGGTGGCCGAGGCGGAGGCAGTTGCAAAACTCCAGCTGTAACATCACAACAAACACAACAAACACAACATCACAACATAACAACATCGTCAACGTGCAGTCAAAACTTGTAATTTTAATTTAGCTTCCAACTGCAGGCGAAGCTTAGAACACGACCATCAGGTCTAGGGTGTTGAAAAGCCGCAAAAGTTAGCAAAAGGAAAAGACCAATACAGAAATTGTTGCACGTGCCAGAAGATGCCTCAATGCCACAAAACCTTTGCCAGCTCGGACTGTTTAGTTGGACACGCATGGGCCTGTTTGCCTCTGTGTGTGTTGTGCATTTCAAATGAAATTTACAATCCTTCATTTGATTTGTTTCGCTTTTACAAAAATTGCTTGCAAAATAAAACAAGCACAGACCGGTAAGGACGGAGCCGATCAGTCGTACGCGCCTGACTGCCGAATACCCTGCACCCCATATTTAATAAATAATTTAAAAATATTTGTGAAATACTACTATACCAAGTGCAGCAGCAATACTTCTTCTTACTTCTTTCGCCTTGATCAAGAATTGAAAGCATACTTTGTGGGGCCTGTTACATGCATTTGCCTAAAGCTATTGACCCTGTTTGTACCCATTTCATGGGTACAGGGTATACAATCAATGCATAGGATTTTTCACAGAGAGCTCCCAAAAATATATGCTGGCAAAAAGTTACTCAAAGAAATACTCTCTTGAACTGCATCTTAATTAATTTGCAGATGCATTTGCAGAAGTTCAAATGAAATGAAGAAAATTGAAATCTTTTTAAATCATATAAGGCATTCCAATAGTAAATTTACATTTTAGCCAAGCAAACAAAATACCCGTCAATAAATAAAGAATACCATAAACTGATGAGGCTGCGACATTTCCTATGTGGCCATACATTTATGAAAAAAAGACAGGATATTCAATTATGACATGTTTAAATTTTGATCGATACAGCAAGAATATTTAGAGGAACTTTGAAGACTATGTCAATATATTTTGAGTGTATTTAAATTTCTTAAGAATCTTTTTAAGACCATTTGTTTCATTTAGAGTATTAATGTTTAGAGCTTACTTCGGATAAGGGGCTAAATAAATTCTAATATAGTAAACTAATTTCAGTTAATGTAAAAATATTTAATATATATTAAATTTTATTTAAAAGGAATTCCAAAAGTTAAACTTCACAAGAAAATTGCTGCTAATTTCGACAATAAAAACGAAAACAAAATTAGTTTAGATGCCTTAACCCTTTACCAAAACAAGAGTGTATGTACAAATTATTGGCAGCACTATGTGAAAATATGGGAAATAATATGAGCTAGTTTCAAATTGAAAATGTTAAAATTTAATTGGGCTGTGCTCCATGCGATACCTGCGTTTGGTATCGCATATCTCTTTTTAATTGTTGCCCAATAATTTATGCAAGGTCACAATGCATAATTAACTAATTAAATTATTGACCACGCAGAGTTCGATGCGCATATCCATTAACTATTTAAACTCTAGCATGGTCGCATTCAATTGAAAATATTCTAATACGGATTTGTATTCATGCCCGTATTCGTATTCGATTTATTCAGTATGAATTGAAGCACCACAAAGGTGATGTTCCATTCCTCATAAATTATGCACTGTTGGCTACTATTGGGACTCGAATTTGTTGCTTAATTGCCGACCGCACTCATATGGTACTTGTGTATATATACACAAATAGACACAATATGCCTATGTATAGTGAAAACACAAAACAGAGAGACAACAACACACTAAAAAGGATCATTGGCCAGCATGTGTTTGCTGCCTTCAATTACTTTTTGAACCTGTTTGCCTAATTTAACTTTAAAGGACCGACTCAAATGCCCCTTGTCCCTTTTTCCTTTCCCTTGTCGGCTGTTCGGTGAACCCTTTCTTGGGCAACCCTTTCTTGGGCAGAAGCAAAACGTCAGTTGGCCAACAGTCAAATCACTCAAAGGAGATCAAGAAATTTACGCTTTGATTCTCAACACAGCAAATTATTGAGCTTCTTTTTAATACCCGTGGCAGAGGACAACCAAGGAGCACACCCAAAGGGTGCTGTCATGCTTCATGTCCATGATTATATGATTATGTTTGTGGCTTAAGCCGGAGAAATTGTTGAACAAAACATTCACTGGACATGCAAGTACATTTCGTAGTCATAAAGCACAGCAAGCGAAATTGTATTGAATTTACTAAAGACAAGCGCTGATAGAAATTGCCTAACTTAAACAAGTTTAAGAATTGCATATCTTCGCTGTTTCTTATCTGATCGTAATGCAGTAAACAGCGCTTATATAGAATGCGATGGGCTACGTACATCACAAATTAAAAGAATGTTTATCAATTATAGTTTGAGAGATTTGCATGTTGATACGGACAGTCGAGTAGGTCCGACTGATCGGCTACGTGCTTACTGCTTTTTAATTCCGTTTATTTACTCACTTTTCAATAATTGTCTTAAAGTTATTAGATTTAAATTTAGTTAACGAGAGTCATGCAGCGGAGTTTCTACCACCTCTCTCCAGCTCTTTTCGTTTCTAGCCTACTCAGTGGGAGTGTATGTACACTAAGAAAAATCAATTATAATTCTTTCTTCAAAACAAAAGGTCGTAAAGCTGTGAAATTAAAGAGCAAAGCGGAATAGAAATAAAAAAAAATTAAGAGAATAATACGGGATTGATATAAAACTAAGTGATAACAATGATTGAATTAGTTACGAATTGAACTTAATATTAATTTAAAATAAATGCATGAAAATGTGGAAAAAAACAAAATATAAATATTAAATTGAGACTTTTGTTTTTCTCGTTCATTAAACTTTGAACACCGATTGAATTTCACACAGATTTTTCTTCCAGTGTGCATTGTCAGATTAGTCACTCGTTTTGTTGGCAATTACCGTTATGGCCCAGTTGTGAATGGGAGGGGAAAATGGATGGGGAATAGGGACAATAAACGGCAGAGTTTCGGTTAAGGGTCAAATGTGAGATGTGAGGCAACAAAAAAGTCAAAATAGTCACTTGGCCTTTGTTGTGCTGTTATTGTTGTTGTTTTTGTTGGCTTACTGCGAATATCAATGAGACCATTATGTATGAACGCCAATGATTATGGCCGCCTGACATGACAGCAGCCACTCAACGCTGCCTGGAGTCGGAGAGGTTAGGAGAACGGGAGAATGGGAGGTTGGGAGGTTGCAAATTGGCGGTTGGGGATTCAAACAGCAGGAGCAATGGGCACTGGGCAGGAAGCAGGAAGCAGGGGGAAGGTAAAGTGATGACAGTTGACAGCGTTTGGCATTTTGGCACCCAGGCAATAACAACAGCAACAGGGCCAACAAAAAGCAAAGCCCACCAGGGGCAGGGGCAGGGGCACACACTTCGACATCGACACAAACTGCCGGAGATTTGGAAACATCACAGATATGGAGCAGGAGCAGGAGCAGAAGACGACGACTTAGACTGAGACTTCTGACAATAACAGCATCTATTTGGCGTCACCTGCGCGGCAAATTCCGGCGGTGATGCAAGAGGCCCGTGACCATAAAATTCGAACAGTAACTGTTCGTATACCCTGTATACAAATCCATGGAAAACCGGATGAAAGGGTAACACAACTTTATGCAAATATAAGCAGCAGGCAGAAGAAGACGAGACAGACAACAAAAAGTCTACACTCAGAAAAATGAAGTGCACTTGCAAAGTAATTTACACTTAGAGAAAAACTTGCATGTAGCATTTGCGGTGTCAAAAGTTCAATGAGTCTGAAATTTCAAAACAAGATTCATTAAAGAGCTTTATTTTGTAGAACGTATAATTCTTCTCTTTGTAAGTGTAGTTTTGTACCAGTATTGAGAACAAATGGGAACATTATTGTAAATAAGTTCAGAAAAATTGAAGATAAATACGGAATCGTAATTGTCAAATCTGCTAAAATTATATACAAATTATTGTGTGTTTATGTAATCGCATCAACTATTTGTTAAAACTCTCAACGTATGCAAAACAATTATACAAAACAGTCTTCGAAGAATCCTCTTCAATTCAGAATTTTGTTCTTGGCTAAAGATTTTTCTGGTTCATTAAACTTTTGACATTATTTTATTTGTGCCCTACGATCAGATGTTGATCTTGCTGACCTTTGTATGGCTTTTTTCTGAAAATTGATATTAAAGATGTTAAACTTTGTTTGGTTTTATAATCTATATTTTATTAGAAATCACGATATATTCTTAAAGATGTTGATGATGTAGTCTGCGGAGAGCAAGGAAATTATTCATCATTTGTATTAAGTATGGATTTTTGTGTCGGTGTATATATCATATTATTTTTGATCAAAAGTACGAACTGAGTAAAAACTAATGATGAATAAAAACTAATTGTTTTTCATACGCAAATGAATTTAATAAAATTAATTATCATATACATAAATATTATATAAATATATGAAATACGAGAAAAATGTAATAGGTTTTCAGTCGGTTTGCTCCACTGTAACTTGCTGTTTTGCGCAAATATCCAATCTCCCAATCTCACTGAAGGCCCTCGCCATTTGGGGTATTTACCTCCGCAGCGCCTCTTGATGGGCGCATTTCGTTATGATTATTGATATTCGTGTTGTTATTGTAGTTATTGTTGTCGCCGAAGTGCCTAATGTTGTATTGTGAGCCAAGAAATGCCCGCTTTTAGGCCGGGCCATTACTCCGAGGCACACAACATACAACAGGTTGTTATTATGGCCATTGTTGTTGTTGTTTTGGCTTAGGCTTAGGCATAGGCATAGGCATAGACATAGGTATATGGCAGAATATGCAGACAGGGGCATGGCCATCGCCATTGATGCGGAACCGTATGCGGTGGCGTATGCGTAATGTTATCAATGCTAAATTAAGCGTGAAATGCTGCCACACTTTAAAAGCAAATTAGTCATGCCCACCGCCTGCCACAAATGATCCGTAAATAATGCACACATGTGAAATGACCTGACTTCTGTGGCCCTATGCCCCTGATTCCTGATCCCTGATCCCTGATCAATAATTGCTGTTCCTTAACACATTAATGCGTGCCATGAACAAAATATAGAAACATTATCAAACACTCAGCCATAAAACCAGAATTAATTATTAGGTTTCAAAATACCTTTTAAATAAATTATTTCTCATTTTAAAAACTATAAGTTTGCTTTTTATTGTAGTTTTATTTCATTTGTTTCTTTTCTGGTTTCTGATATTTACTTTTAATAGTATCTAATGAGATTTATATTTTATTCGTCTGTCTTTTTGATTGGATTTTAGAAACTGCAAAAGGAAGGGGAAATAAATATCAAAATAAAGATAGATGTGTACCATACGCAGATCAAGTTAATTTTAAATTTTAAACCGGATCGCATAATAATCGTAAAGGTATACATAGAAGTTGTTATTCAAAATATATAGTCTCTCGAGCATTATATTTATTTATGGCGAAAAGAGTATTTAAATCGATTATTATTATTATTTAAAGCGTGATTTGAATAAGAGAAAGAAAGAAGATGCATTGCTGCAGCACTTTGTTTGATGTTGTACTCAATTTGATCGAGTTAATATCTATAAGCTCTCTAACAGAATTGATAATACTGTATTCATGTATATCCAATACTAAGTAGTATTCCTGAGATTAGTCTTTAGTTTTCACCATAAAGATGAAATTGTATGGCGAACAATTATGTTTGTGAGAGTATCAATTTCTCATTTGAATTTTAAATACTACTTCCTAATATAATATAATACTGTTAAAAAAAATTACAAATCTGACAAACTGTAATACTTTATATTGGAAACAAATACTTTGCCTTGGTCTACTGCACTTCTTGCTACCTGTTCGTATTGAGCCAGAGTACGTAATGAAAAATTCTTTGCGAATGGCCACAAACCATGGTAAGCAGTCGAAAGAAATTCAGAGAGCGTGTCACATAAATACGATTAGGAGTGCCAGAGGAAATTACGGTCAAACCGTGCAATTTATTGGGAAAGTTTGTGGAAAAATGCTAAATGCATTGAAAAAGAATTATGCAATTGCTGACCATATACGACAATAACAGTTGCACAATCCATGATTTCTCCATGCTTTTTTCGTGCTATTCATTCTCGTTCATTTGCCAGATGACTGAACTGCGACTGACATGGCAGAGTTCGTTCAGTCATGGCCCGGGATCTTTGGCCATTGTTTTCAGCCAAGGAACCAACAATTAAGCGAGCTTAGAGCTGAACTCAGCTGCCAATTGCAGCTGGCATTCAATAAAATTTAAACGTCAAACACCCGGCCAATTATTTGTGACCACATCGGGAAGGCAACACCAAAAGGAACGTCGAAATGAGGCAAACCCAGGACCGGGCCGGACCGGACAGGGCTCCGGCATCAGGGAGCGGCCCCATCGAGCCTTTGTCTATGGCATCCATTGTTTTTAACCGCTCACCCAGCAGACAGCGATAGGGAGAAGGGTGGAGAAGGGTGGCCCAAAGGAATGGGCAGGGAGAGAGACAGCGAGAATTGTGCAGATGAAAACTGCACTTGATTATTTGAACTGCTAATTTTCATTGTGTCGGCAAATCCTAAAAAACGAACACACAACGAACATGCAGATATCCTATTGAAATGCACTTAAAGCCGTTCTAGCCAACTAACTGTCACGTTATTATTTGTTTGAAATTTTAAATTATTTTTTAAACTTGCTCAAAACATTCAAAAATTTGATGTAAATATCTCCCACTATTAGCACAGATACAAAGGTTTTGTCTACTTTAAATATTACCTACAATTCTGCTAACTTTTCTAGAGCATACATTCTTCTAAATGGCATTTGTCGAATCTGTTTGGATAATTCAATTCCTTGAGAATTGAATAACAAGCCACCAGTAAGTAGCCCTTGAACTATCTCTTGCTAATTACTTTAGTCATTGATTAATTCTATCATGTCAAATCAAAACCAAAGCAATTTTTTAATTTATTTTATAAATAAGATTTTAAAATGTAATAAATTCTAATATTACAAGAGAGTAACAGAAGCCTCTAGGCTGGGAAAGGTTGATTGGTTTAAATTTAATTTGATTAAATAAAGTTTTGAATAGTTACACAAATTTACTAAATCTCAAACAAGATATTCTAAGCAGTCAGAATCTGGGCCTCTGTAGGATTACAGGGTATCGGATATAGAACCACAACGACATGCCGACGATTTTAATTAGCGTGCGAGTCGGTTAACCTAAACATTGTCCGATTTTTATCAATGCCCAACCCAAATTGAAGGCAGCATGTCAATGGTGATAATGAGCATGGCATTGATAAACAGCAGGGCAAGGACAGAACGAATAATTAAAGTAACAACAGCGGCATCGGCCAAAACAATGCCAGCAAATTTTGGCAACAATGAAACAAAAGTAGAGCAAACGAAGGTTGGTAGAAGTTCGAAAAACAGCGAAAACAGATTGAAATCACTTTTGAAACCGAGCGAAGCGTAAAACTTCTGGCTACGAGATTTCCGAATGGTCTGAATGCCACTCAATTCCCCTACAATCCGTATCCGTTTTTTGTTTCCGGAATATTCCCATCTACTAGTTTGCGAAAAAAAATAACAGCAGCATAAACGTTTTCTGCTTCCTCCAAAGAGAACTTCTTTAACATCGCAACTAAAGCCAATGCAATCTATATACGAACTTTCACGTTGATGCTTTATTTTAATGAAAGTTATTTGAAGTTAAAATTTTTTTGAATAAGTCAGGACAAAGAATTTTTTTCTACCCTGTAAAAAAAATTAATATGTGTAAACTAAGATCATATTTCAGGTTCACCGCTTTGCTCGGACGCCAGCCCCCGGGAAGGTTAATAATTATAAAGGTTATAATAACTCTCGCTGGCTGTACACTCGCTGACCGAACTCTCAAAGGCCCAACTCTCGTTGGCCGAACTCTTAAAGCACGAACTCCCGCTGGCCGATGTCTCGCTGCCTAACTCTTGCTGGCCCAACTCTCTTTGGGCTAACCCTCGCTGGTCCCTTCTGTCTTCAGACTACAACTTGGTATAGTTTAGTTCCCAACGGTTATTTTACGACTGCACAACTGTTTTGTGTAACTGCTGAGACACTACTGTTCTCTACGAATACATAACTGCTCTCCACTACTTATGATAGGGAACTATTCTGTACAAAAGCTCTACAATATAGCCATACATTGAAAGTAACATAGCCTTCTTCTTATTGTTATTTTAAAATGTAACGATATGTAATGTAATGAAATGTAAAATAATGTATTACATTTAAATTCAAATACATGCATGATGAAAACTTTTCTTTATATTTTTGTGAAAATTATCGTAATGGAATTAAGTTTCTGGCAGCGCAGCCATCAATTAATGCTACAGATCAAATATTCAAATATAATGTTTTATAAATATTTCACAAATATATTCAAAATTATCGACCATGCAGGGCGCGCAACGCGAGCTGTTTATTTCTTATGTATGTATAACGAAATGGTACAGGGCATGCATTTTTATAAATATGTGTGTTAGCTGAATTTATAATAAAATACAAAATTTGCAGTGTTTGCTCATTTACAATGCTGTTTACAAACTAATAGACGCCTCACACCAATAACTTGCATTCACATCTTTTAGCTTGATTTCCCACATGAGCAACTGGACTTGAGACTGCAGTCGGGCTCCGAATGAAGGAGGGGAGTTGCACCTGCACCTGCACCTGCACCTGCACCTGGTGTAGGACAGCCCTCGACACTCTCGGCTGGCTGATTTATCGCCCATAGAATTTATGTTTAGTTAAATCGAAAGGCGCACTTCAGGCGGGCCACAAACAAGGGCGCACTTTGCTTATCGGCTCCAGTTGCAACTGGAGGGTCGTTCGCTGGGAGAACGTGCAGTTGTTATTGCCGGGGCTGCACCGGACTGTTGACTTTGGCCGGGGCAATGGGCATGGAAACGGGAATTAAGCAATGGGCGTGGCAATGGGCGTTGGGTAGGATCGGGCGGGCAGTCAACACTCGGACGGTTGCCTGTTTTATTTCGGCAGGTTTTAGGATGCTCCTGCTGATGCCGAACTGCAGCTCCTTCAACAACTACAACGGACTTTAACGTGAATTTATTGCACGACTTTTCTGTGTTTTATTCCCTACGTGGAAGCGGAACATTTTAAGAAGAAACACGCAAAATAGAGCAAATATGTATACGTAATGAGGGATTGTATTGAGCATCGGTGTAACAATTGAGACTTTTCATTTTCAAACAATATTTGAAATCTTCTGAAATTAAGCCATGATTAATGACAATATGATTAACGTTTGCATTTTTATTTTATACATTTTTAATAAAATTTTTAATCTCTTTTTCGGCAGCAAACATCAAGTAATTTTCGATTGTTTATTGTGGATTGTTGCTGATTATTTTATGAAGAAAATTTATGCATTGATATTGCTTCAAATTAGTGCACATATTTTAAATATTTAATAATAATAATATAATAATAAATGCACTGCCTAATAGATAAAAAATGGAATAAATACATTTATTTGTTTTATAAATAGTTAATTGTTTATTGCTTAGTTAATTAATTAACTTCTTGCTTAAATATTTATTAATAAATTTTCAGATACGCATCATATATGACATATGTATGTACTTTAATTCTTAGGTCACAGATGAGAATGTTTGGCATCATTTAAATTTAAAAATAGTACTAAATGCGCAGCAAAAATTATTCCATTTATTTTTCTGGAAGCTTTTTGATGTCGAGCCCATACTAACCCATTTAACCTAATCAATAAATAATAATTAATGTCCCAATCAATAGAATGTACTTTTGCACATTAACGTAAAATATACAATCGACTTTCATAGAAATTGCTATTTATTTAAGTGCATAAAATCTAGCATAGTAATGTGCTAAATTTCGGTCTCCTTTAAACACATTTATGCGGATAGAGCATATGTATATATAATTGTGAACATATATGTGTTTAAATGCATTGCGGATCGCTAATTATTCATTTATTCGTTTGCTTTATTTGTCAAGCACTCAAACGCGTTCATGTGCATTATGCGGGAAACTCAACCCTTTAATGGCGGTACATTTAATAGTATTAAGAACTCGCTGATACAGCGTAAATGCACATATGTATGTACACACCATATACAATATATATACATATATACTCCCTGCTAAACTTTTCAGGGGACGTGACTTCTCGCTGTTATGACAGAGTTATGCAGGCGCGTGTCAGGTTCTACTCGTCAGTTGCACTTGGCACTTGGCACTCGGCACTCGGCACTTGGCATATCGTTGACACGCCTGATACTGACCCCGAAACAGTGTCCCCATTCCGGTGATCAAAGGCGCAATTGAAATTCGTCAGCGGCCACAATTACACTCACCTAGCATCCTGGACAGCAGCAGTAGAAACGTGTAGCAGAGTATCTGCAGTAGCTCCATATTTCATCAGCTCAAATTACGTGCAGTTTGTGTTGAGATCTTTCTAGTTCAGCGATTGACACATGGCAAGTGCGGGGCAAACAGTTTGTCTTTAAGCAGCTGAAAAGATGCAGAAACAAAAACAATATTCGTCTTTTAAATCGGATTCATAATTCAAAGAAAGTATACAAACACAAGCTATATACCAAGACAGATTCCGTCAAAGTTAGGGGCTTTTGTTTGAAGTATGTTTTTAATCCTGTCAAATGCAACATTAAAACATTCTTATGTTTATGCTATTATTACATTTTTCTAGATGCTTTTAGTGAATATACTTCAAAGAACATATCAAGTATATGCAGATTAAGGAAGACAATAGAAAATCGATTCTATCCAATGGATCTGAATTGATTTCAGCTATCGTAACACATTTTATTGGCATAATAGCCAGTGATGCCAAAAATTTAAAATATTTAAAAAAATAGTTTTAAATAAATTTTAATAATAAATTAAATTTGAATAACAAAACAATATTTGTATTCATTAAGTTATTTTGCGATTAGCCGTGACTTCAATCTTTACAAATTAAATTAAAATTGTACATAGACTAGGCGGAATAAATTATCATACCTTAATTAACTTTATTCTCTAAAGCTCATTACATTTTTATACCCTGTACCCATTGGAAAATGAGAAATACAGGATTAATAACTTTGTCAGAATGTATGTAACAGACAGAAGGAGGCGTAGCAGACCCCACAAACTATATATATTCTTAATCAGGGAGACAAGCTGAGTCGATTTAGCCCTGTCTGACTGTCTGTCTGGATAAACGCTGAAATTTCCTAAACCATAAAAGCTGGAGAAGCCGTTTTGGTCTTTTTTGAAAGGTTTATACTAGACATTTACGCCGATGGATTTTTCAGCGGCGGCGGCGCACAGTGGCTCATTTGCCGAATCTATGGTGCCAAAAATCATAACTTTTGAACTAGTTAATGGATTTGCATGAAACAAACGGCGTTTATTAGATAATTGTTTAAATTTATATAATAATCAAGGTTTATAGCGCTGCGACTTCTAGAAGCTGCGCTATAGGTTTCCAAAGTTGGATTTTGTTGTAAATTTCAGAATTTTCCCCGCTAAAA